>OY735225.1:14771625-14951625 GCA_963457665.1 Thysanoteuthis rhombus
TCAAACACGTTTATGTTTCTTCCCTGTTTGGGCTTCTTTTGGTGAATGGTTCAAGGGGGTCTATTTTTCTAAGTGGTAAGATCTTTCTTTTATCATATATATATATATATATATATATATGAGAGATTAGTCATTGCTTGTTATGTTTTTTTCTATTTAGTGGAATGCTCTGCTTTTTGGTAGTTATGAATTATAAATTGGGGGGGTATGGTGTAGGCATTTTTGTTATCAGTATGTAGTTGATTTATCAGTATTTTTGTGGTATGTTTCCTCTCCGAGAGTATTTTACTCTCACTCACATCTGTTTCCCAATGTTAGAGTTTCCTTTTTATATGACCTTAGTTGTTAATGTGATTATTCTTGGGTCGGTCTGTTTCTACATGTCTAGAATGATCATGGTATTGGGTTGTTCTTTGAGATAGCTACGTAAATAAGATATCTATAGTGGTTATTTACAACATATCTATAAGTGGGTTACTGAGTTATCTTAGTTGATAAAAATTTTGAACGATGCCAGCATTTTAACACTATTTCATTTTTTCTGTTTAATGATCCGGTTTTTGTTGTTGTTTTTTGTATTTCTGTTCTATTGGTAAAAGTAAGGATTTCCAGTTTCTCATTTAGACTTGGTTAACATGTAGTTTTAATATTCTGGCATATTTATGTTTGTTTTAATATTTTCAATTTTACTGTCGGTTTGAGTTAGCTATCAAGCTATCAATTCACAGTATAGACGGGTGCCCTACCTAACAGTGCTCAACCCTAAAAAGGGAGCGTTAATTATAATAATAATTAATAATTGTGTCATTCATAGACAGGTGTTTCGTTGTATTACATCTCTTCGGTGTGGCTATAGACTATCCATTATATCATCCAGTACCACGAGGTAGAATCGAAACCTTCGCTTCAGACGCAGAGGCAGGTGTTCCACCCCTGCCATATGGGTAACTGGACGGTTAATAGGACCGAATAAGCGATATATTCACTTACGCATAATTCCTTATCTACCCGAGTGCTCCATTCTAGAGTTATTTCATCTTCCTTTCTTAATGTCCTGGAGTATGCGTGTTCTATAATTATTATCTCCAGAGAATTTTGTGGGTTAATAGTTGTAGTTGTTGAAGTGGTTGGAAATTCATTTTTGAGGATATGCTGGTTTGGGAATTTTTTTAATAGTGGTTTAAATGAAATAATACGGCATCTAACATATCAGTTAATGTAATTTTCAGATCTTGTAAAACAAGCTCAAAGTTGCAAAACATTTGTTGAGAGTGAATTATGAGTCAGATAACAGACGTTGCCATGCCAACAGACTAGTGAACTGAAAAACGTGCAGAGTTGAAGAATTATCAGAGGACTGAGAGTGTTAATAAAACTCACCATCATAGTCAATATAATTGAACAAACCTAGCGTCAAAATTTGGATTCATGTTAAAAAAATCCACCGAAAGTCAGTGTGGTCAGAATAAATGCTATTTATGACATCGCTGGTGTTTTCCATAAGAAAACATCTGAATTAATGTAAAGAAAACCCCAAACATATAGAAATATCTAGATCCTGGAAAATCTAGATGCTATTAGTAAACTTGATAAAATAAGGCACCAAGAAGGTCAAAAACGCACTTTTTTTTTACAAACGACAGGGGTTTAGTGGAGTACCGATGCTTATTTAATGTAGATAAAACGGTATGACCAGGAGCACTGGAATTAACAAACATATAAACAAACAAAGTCATAAACACTCGCACGTATAAAAAAAAATGAGAAACCCTTTGCCATCTCTGATGGCTATGGTTGTTCAATGTAAAGATGACAGCTGAACCAGTATTCACGCCTGCCAACAAAAATCAAAATATGGTAGGCCTTTACAAATAGAAAAATCCTTGAATTTACCTTTGATTCACTGATAAAATACTTAATATTATCTATGATATACTCACAAAAATATACACACCAGTGGCGGGCTCGTGCATTTAGGTTGAGGGGTTGCTGCCTCTGAGAATATTATAGAATTGTTTTAATATTGTATTACACACACGAAAAAAATACGGTCGATATATATTTATATATATATATATATATATATATATATATATATATATATATATATATATATATATATATATATCATGATAAAATACTAAAAGTATGGTAAAAATATATTTAATAAACATTGATTTAACACTTACCGATAAAATGCTCCAGTACAATACGATCCCAAACCTGTAAAGCCATTGAATAATTCAGAAGATTCTAATTGTTTAGTGAAAGAATATCTCTCAACTATATCAACTCATAGGCAGTCACATAGTCCCTTTGCTTCAGCCATGAGCGTCCTTGAAGGATTCTCACAGTATTCTGAATTTCTTATTTCAAAATAGCAGTTTTGAAATGTGTTACATATTCATGTACTGTAAATACATCGTTCCCCACTGCATTCATCCGGAACGGAACCAGTAATGATGAGGTCAGGACCCAACGGTGCCCACAGCGTGAACACTAGAAGTGTACCACGGACTGAAATTAGTGAATAATTTTAGACCAAATTTTGTCTTCTTCCAACCAGTTGAACTTTTGGAGATGATAAAAAAAATTGATTGAGAATAGCTCGAAATGACTTGCTCTGAGGCATATGCTTCTTTACCCGGCATGAAATTTCTTTTCCAACGATATCCAATACGTCCATATTGGATGAAAATTTATTTTCCATACTAGGACAACACAGAGAAAATCAGCTTTTATGAAGATTGGTCTTAAAAAAATTGCAACTCACCTGGAATGTCTGTTCAAGATATTCTTATTCACTGAAATCCCTCTAACATATCGAATTAGTTGCATTGGTAAACTCAAAAATTCCTACGGGGCTCCATTACAGCGTCATGACTAATTTGGAAGATTGGAGCAACACAATATTTCAATTTCTCTGTAGCGCAGCCCTATTCTAAGCTTAATGAATAATCTGACCATAATTGAAGAAATCTGTGTGCGCAGCGATTACTCGACAATTGAGCATTGAGTTTGACATTCGCCAGATATATCAGTCAGCAAGGCAGTGCAGTGTCGAGTTTGAAGTTTTGGGGATCAGTGATTCTCGAGAAACCTGATAAGTTACAGATTATTGATCGTATTTCATAGTTTGTATGAATTATCTTCTTTGACATCCGCTGTTTCGAATTATATGAATTTTGATACGAAATATCTAAATTGGCGACACTGAACAGCAGTAACCGAAATACTTCGAAGCCGTAGTTCCGTAGTTCTGACGGAAATCTGTATTCAACATGACAATTATGGTAGGCTGCTCCACACACCATGTAGCCTGACCCCTTCCTAGCATGCAATTTTGGAACTTTTTGTAACTGGCAGTTTTTTAACTCGTGATACTATGGGTAGAAATTATTAAAGAAAAACTTCACTTCAATGATTACATCTATTGTGACGCAGCATATTCTGGCGGTAGAAAAAAAACAGCTTTTGGCAGCATGCTGTGTTGGGGTTATTAATCATAATATCAGAAAAAGGGGTGATCAATGAATGAGTTACTTGCCTCGCCTTTTGTTAGGCAGTGATCATTAAAAAGTTCGAATGCACCTCCCCCCAAAAAAAGAACAAAAAGAACAAAAAAACAAAAACAAAAACAAGCATGAACACTGTCGGATACAAATCAAGGGACCAATGCAGCATAAGCTTACATTATAAATTGAGCCCCCCTGTAAAAACCTATTGGGTGTTATTTAAACAAAAACAATTTTTCCCTAAACTTAATAAGGATTAAAAGAGTTTACATTGTCAGCTCTTCACCCCCGTCGGTGCGACCATGGGCACGCTACATATATAGATAGCCAGACAGAGAGACTAAAGAAACCACGATGTTGACAGTTTTGGTTGACAGTTTCAAATAATCAAAGCTGAATGTTGGCGCCAATTCAACCCAGTATACATTGACAAGATTCCAGCTTATCACTCTCCACTGACTTTACTACTACTTCACCATTCCTCCGTTTAGCTTATTTTCAGCAATGACAAACGAAATATAATTTCCAGCGTATGGAGAGAAAATGATGATTAAACAACGAGTTTTGTGCTTTTTGGCCTAGAATTAATTTTAGCAAATTTCGGCACTCAATCTGTATATTGTGCATTGAAATTAAAGAGAAAAAACTACCAATGGTCAGGAATTAACACAAGTGTTACTTGCGAAATAGGGCTATTATGTATACGATGCAAATCTATTGCCAATGATTTTACTACAGAAGAGCGTTAAAAAGCATGAAGAGAAGAAATGTCAGTGGTCGGAACCATCGCAAGCGTTATTGATTGAATATGACTATTGTATGTATAATTTGAATGAATTGCGAGTGCATTGCAAATAATTCTGAGTGATAGCTCGAATTCTCAGCCGATTTCGTGACAGATGAGCTCGACAGATAACGTCTTCAATTTACGACACCATGACTTCGATTGGAAACAATACATTTTTAGCTTGCGCTCAGATAAGATCGTAGTTGACGATTCAAATTTTTCGCACGAAAAGGCGTTCGCTTGAGATTTAAATAATTCAATAAATAAGTAATGAATAACGAGTTAAACTAAAATAAAAGCCAGTTTTGCTTCGCTTGGACCAGTAAGCTATAATTGTAGTATGAAAATTCATTCGAAAAGAATTTTACAATCGAAATGGTTGCTAACGATTTTACAATGGAAATGCATTGAAAAACGGGAATAGGATGGGTATCAGTGGCTAGACATTAATGCAAGCATTACTGGTCGAATAGGGTTATTGTATTTATAATTTGTATGGGAAGTAAACATCCCTGTACCCTGTCTTTGTTCGTCTAAACTTTAGAGCAACAAAGGCATGTATTAACATATGGTGCACCTTTTATTCAGTTGTCTAGAATCTAAACTGCTGGATAAAAGGTGCACTATATGTAACAGCTTGTCACAGGGACTTCCACACGGGTGACAAGCGGGAAGGTTTTTTTGTGCTCAACGCTGGAAGAGAGCCACAGAAAGCTTTTCATTCAGTTGATTACTTGCATTTGTCAGCGTAACACATTTCTAGCGTCCTATAGACTTTTCTATTCTATCATTGGCATTTTCAACGTGTACAAGCACAGCACAACTAAAACAAGTTTGTTGAATAACACTAAAATGGCAGATATTATCAAGATATTTTTCATGCAATATTTTTTTTACAACAGCTTCAATTAGTTAGAAATGACCAGAGATGTCTGATGACCTTGAATGATCTCCAAGGTCAACTTTACATGACCCATGTCCTCTGCTGTGAAAGGATACCCCTATGCCAAATTTCAGGGTCTATTTTAGCATTACAATCACATTGTTGTAGAGCCACATTCTAAAACCTTTAAAAATCACCCATCCTATGTTAACATTCACCGGGTATATATCCTTATAATTTTTATTTCTTTATATATATATATATATATATATATATATATATATATATACATGCTCTTCCATAGGAATTGAGCTCTGTGGGTGATGAGGGATTTCTATGTAAATAGATATATATATCGCTTAAATCCAGCTTTACTGACTGTCCAGTTCCGTTGTCCAGAGGTGGTATATAGGCCTCCGGGTCTGATGTGAAGGTTTCAATTCTGCCTCGCGGTACTGGATGGGATAATGGAAAGTCTATAGCCACACTGAAGAGATGTAATATATCGAAACAGCTGTCTGTGGATGACACAATAATATATATATATATATATATATATATATATATATATATATTAATCACTCAATAGAAAATGTCACATGACCAACGTCTTTTGGCCACATGAGATGGATGAGCATTGGAAAAAGGGGCGATTAATGAACAAGTAACTCCTCTCATCTTTTGTCTGGTAGTCATCACTAAAAAGTCTAAATTTTCAAAAAACAAAACAAAACAAACGACAAAAAAACCAAAAAACAAGCCAGCACAATAGGAACCAATTTAGCATAAACATACATAGTAACCCCCTTCCTTAAAAATCCATGGGCAGGTGGTGGATTACAAATGTTTTTCCAGACATAATCAGCTGTAAGTGTTTGCATTTTCAGCCCTTTAGCTCCGTTGGTGCGACCTATATGCGTGGTACATACGTATCTACATGCATACATTCATCTGTGGCTCCTTTCCGGTGTTGGATATAAAACCTGACTGTTTGCCTCTCGTACATAAGTCGTTAATACAAGCTGTTAATTCGGCTTCTACTGCCGCTTCTGCTTATTCTAGTCTGACAAGTCTCAATTCGTGAGAATCGAACTTACTGTACTAACGAGATTAACTTGGTAATCGTTGATCTATGCCAAGTGTCTATGTTTTGCTTTGTTTTTTTTTTATATGTAAAGAAACTGTTCCAATACTACCCATTAGATGATGGTAGTTACTATGAAAAAAAATGGGGAAAATAAAGTTTTACTTTCTCTCTCAAGATAATAGATTGAAGTAAACGTTCTATTTGTTATCTGTATTTCTGAGGCCAGCTCAGTCTTCTGATAAGAATGTTATTGAATATGTCATGGTCATCTGGGTCGCAGGACAAAGGAAAATGTCGGAAAACCTTCTGCAAACGAAGGTCTGCATCAGATCTAGTCAGATGCCATACTTGGGTTTTATCTTTGAGTTGCTTCTTGGAGAATGCAGTGGTTAATCTAACAATGAATGGTCTCTACAGAAAACGGAACACCTCCCCCTGGATTGCATGCCTGGACGAAGCGTATACCCAGTGATACCCAGTCGTCCACTCTCTGGTTTGGAATCAAACTTTCCCTCCTAAACTGGTTGCTTTTTCAAGACAAGTGAGCCCAATCTGCCCAACTATTTTACCCATAGCTGGTGAGATGGGCAGAAGAGATGGATTTATGCCTTTCCCAAGTTCATTAGTACAAAGTGAACTTTAACAGCCCCGGCCGAAGTTTGAACTTGGGTTGCCGATTCCATTGTACGAGCCTCCATAATCAAAGTGCATTTGAAGAAATCCCTGTGTTCTATGTGTGTGTGTGTGTGTGTGTGTGAACCATGATTACTCGACAAATGGCTAATGTAAAATTGCCATTCGCCAGATGTATTAGTAAATACGCGGCAGTATAGCACAGTGCCGAGTTTGAAGATTTTTTTTTCAGCAGTTCTTGGGAAATTTGATGAAAATAAATAAAAAAAATAAAGATCAATAGATCTTTCTTCACAGTCTCGACAAATCATCTCTCTTGACGTTAGCTCTTCAAAATTATCTAAATTTAGATATAATATATCTAAATTGACAACACTGAAGAGGAGTAACCAAAATACCTCGAAGCCGTAATTTCGTACGTCGAGCAGAAAATTATTTTACGTGATAGGCTGCTCCAACACCATAAAATCCGACCAATTCCAAATATGCGATTTTGGTAACGGGAATTGCCTTAGTTGAAATAATGGACGAGCTCTTAGCGTTTAAGTATCTTTTCTGATGATTTCTATTAGCCTAATTTTCGAATCGTAGATGAGTATCGGTTCGGAGATTGCCACGCCAATAATTTCATCGAACCGTCTGCAGTTAACTTGCAAGAGTGATTTTTGATTACGGCGTTGGGTGTAATTCAATGTCTGGTCTCTCAAAGTTTATCGAGAGCTTGAGGAATACATTCTGCTGAAGGGACTTCTCCCAATGATTACCGACAGATATTTGGGGGGAAAAACAAACGAAACCATCTTTATCGAAGATTGAACTTTTTATGCCATATAACATAAACAGATTTGAGAATGGCAAATCCAAAACGATATTGAACGACTCTTATGGTTAAGTCACTCTCCTAACACGAATCTTATTGAGCATGTTTGGGCTATTGTTACCTTTCCCGTTTTGATATGACACCTGCTCCTGCTTCAGGGTTAATATTTTCTTGGGCTAGTGTTTGTAGGGTATTTGTTGTCTGCTTCTTTGACTTTGAATTCACCATCACCGCCTGTCACTCTATGGTAGGAGTGATCGTAATTTTGAAACGTAAAATGTTTGGATCATTTTGTATCGTGAAAAAGAGAAATTGTCCAGAAGACTTACTCTAAATGAATATTTGGACGATTTTTCGCAGACGGTCGCCGACTGTCAGCTATCCTAGTATGGTAGGCCGGAATGGAAAAATCTTCTACGCCTAATTTTTTTTAGGGCTGAATGAAATATTAGAAACAGGATTACACCATTTGTTATACCTATTTATGCATTTTTTATTTTATAAACATATTAAATTATTGAATCAAATTAAGTATTAGGGACTGGATTAAATTAGATAAAATATTAGTGACGGGAACAATATTGGATATATTTATAAGTGTATATTTATAATTATATCAATGAACCAAATAAAAATAAAAGAAAGATTTCTCTCTTATTTTCTTCAAGATGAAGGAGAGGGATTTCCGCTTCTTCTTGAAGAAAAAGAAGACAGAAAAGTAAGGCGAATTTCTAAATAAATACGCAAGTATAAATACATCCAATATTTCCCGTCTCTAATATTTTATTCAATTTAATAATCCCAAATATAACACCCGACTAAGGCCGGAGTGCACACAGTCGAAACATTGTGAATAACTGAACACATAGACAGAGAAATAGACCGACCATATCATACTTTATGTATTATAATCGTTTCTCAAACTAGTTATACGTCTTCGATGAATGATGGTTACAAGTTTTTGTTCCGGCATAGTCTTGGATCTGAAACTTGACTGTTCAGCTTTTAATGACAACAGCGTCGGCGGGATTATGCGCTCTCCGAGTGCTCTCCACTGCCACTTGTGAGCTTACCTGTTTCAAAATGGTCGCTGCTCCAACTGTAGAGTGGCATGCGCTGATGGCGAATTTAAAGTCAAAGAAGCAGACGACAATAACACTTATCCTAAATATACAGACCCCCAAAACCATTAACCCCAGCAGCTGGATCGGCAGTTATTTTTAAACGGGAAAGGCAACAATAGCTTTTCTTCTTGTTGAATGGACTTTTTGGACGAGAATTCTAATCTTTATTGTTCCGGCTTTCCGCTAGTACATGCCACATCCGGTAATGTTAAGGAGCTTTGAGCAGGAGTTATATAATTCGTCCGCCATTTTTATAAGAGAAAAAAGATGAAATAGACAAGGCGTACCAACCGAAATCCAATGATCAAAACGCGGTCTTGAAAAATTAATGGGATGCTAAAAATACTTCATCTCAAAACTTCAAAAGAGTTTAGGAAGGCCAGCGATCACACCGATCGAAATGTAGACATCAGATTGAGAATATTTGACCGAATAAGTCATAGAATATAAATTAGCTATTGTTCCCTTTTCTGCGTTAAATTCAGATCATTGATAGGGTAAACTATTTTTCAGTGGCGAAACCACCATTGCGATAATGACAGGTTTGCTGCTTTCATTTGTTCCATAATTGACTCATATGTCCCTAGCCCAAAATCGAACACTAACCCTAACCCCAAACCTAACCCTAACACTAACCTTAACTTAAATCTATTGTAAAGTGGTCAAATTCAATAAAATACGTTTTTTTAACAGTCAAGTTATCTGCTTTTATTCTGAAAAATGAATTATCAGATAAGGTTGAGAAAATTAAAAAAAAACAAAAACTGTGATCCTTGAAAATTTCAAAATTTGTGAAGAAAAAAGTCACCCAGAGGTCCTGAAAAAAAAGCACAGCACAGCGAAATCTAATTTTTTGCATTCAAAGATAACTGTAGCCAAAAAAAATTCATATACTTATGGCAATCGTCTACCTAAGTCCATTCTTCAATTTCGAATGATGGCCGAGAAAAATGTTCCTATTCAAGTTGAGTTCTTTTGAATTGTATACATTGCTGTTAGATCAGCATGGTGTATTTCTCAGCTGAGGCAAATTGAAGAGGTCGTTTTGTGATTCATTAGGGATGGTCATAAGTGTGGGATGTCCGTTTGATAACTATAGGGTAAGGACAACTAACATTACAACAGAGAGAAATCCTAAATGTAAGATATGGAATCGCTTGTATTACCCACGATACTGTGGATCGGTTGATCGAATTATATTTGCCACTATTTCTTTTCTGTTTACAACCTAAGACGATTCAATCCCGTTGGCGACGAGGAATTAGTCACTCACTTATGGAGACACTGCAACTTGAGTGTACATTGGGATTGTTCAGTACTTTGGTTCCCGATCGGAAGGAATCCCCCCTTATTAGGTCGTGGTGAATGTTTTTGGTTCAAGAGCAGTGAGTCAGTATTAAGAAGTTAAGAATTATTTAGAATGTGCTTTGACGAATAGACCTACACACCGAAGAACTAATAGCAAAAAAAACAAAACAATAACAACAAAAACAAACAAGAACAGAGATCACGATGATTAGTACATCAGTCACGATAGTAGAATTCTTATTGCTTTTGTAATAAATTGGAATTTCAAATGATGTATTCCTTGTTATTTTCGCTTGTTTTCTCTGAGTAAAAAATACACATCAACAGCTTTACGATTGTGAAATCAAACTGATTCTCATTATCAAACTGTCTGATTATACGCGAAATAAAATTATATCTATGATTTGTTGCAACTTACTCAGATGGAAGGGGGGGAATAGTAATCTTATCAACAAAAATGGGGAATGATTTTGAAAAGGTTGGGAACCACTGGTTTAGTAGATTATCCGTTGTTATACGGGGGTTATGTGCATGTCTTGCAAACTATTGACGGCTAGGTTCGTTCCTCAAGGGTTGTGAACTGGTTAGTGTATACTTATGAATATTTATTGCAATGCTCTGTAAGGGAGAAGGGCACAACTTTTCCCACAACGTCTTGGGGGTCGGCATAAAAGATAAAGCGACTCTCTCTCTCAAGGGACATCCCCCAATGGAGTATGACGACAGATGATGAAGTCCCAGTTTCTGTTGCTTGGGTCAGCTTAGTGATTTTTGTAAGCATCAAGTCCGATCAAAACCAGGACTTCTTAACAACAATTTTTATGGCCAATCCCTTGACAGGATGCAAGTTCATGGATCAGACAGCTTAGAGTCCATGGATCAGCTCAGCTTAAAATTCTGCTGTTGAAACTTTTGTACAAATCAATGTGATCTCTGTTCTTTTTTTTCTTTTTTTTTCACCATTAGTTCGTCTACAGTCTGCAATGAGTAGACGGAATTAGCTGGAGAGTGTACAGGGAAATGGAGAATTTTTCACTCTTTGCTCATACCGAGAATCAAGCGCTAGATTTTCTAAATGTGAGGCAGACGTGTTAACCATCATACAATCCGAACACTATCTGTGGCATACTAGAGATAAGACATGTCTAGTGATAAAATCGTCAAACCGCCGACCTGCATGATAATGAATTCGTATAATCCTCACTTCTCTAAATTGACCTTTTGAGGATCGGATCAAGTTGGATAAATAAACAAATATTACATGAACCAAGACTGCATATACTCAAATCCATGTTCATTGAGCGAATTGGGTAACCCCGTGTCAAATTTGACAATGAGTATAACAGCTTTTTATTGTATTTACTGCCTGGGTGGTAAAGTAATTATAGGAGCAGAGCCGGATTTATATCTTGGAGGACCGGGACTCTTCAGGTTCCCCCCTCATAAATAGAAATTCAAATATACGGCAAATCACAACATTGACAAGTCAGTTTATTGCATATGATTGGAACTGACATGTAATTCATATATAAAAAGGTTAAATGAGTTATATATCTGAAGTATACTATGTATACATGTAGATACATTCCAACAAAGCTCCGAGTAGAGTTTGAGGTAAAAAACAAATTTATTTCCGAAACCAACACTCCAGTTAGTGAAGACTCAAATTACAAGCAGTTATTTTAATGATTTATTTAAAACAACTGAAGGTGTTATAATGAAATGACTTCCAATGTGAATTCCACGCAGTACTTGTAAATTTATTGCTTAATAAAAACCCCATTTTTAAAATCATTATAATATTGGTCTGGGGAGGGCCTAAGACAATTGCTCCCTTTGTCCCCTTATAAATATAGCTCTGCATGGCATTTTTTATTAGTCATCAATTCATTTCTCGAGGCATACTAGATGCATGACTTCTTTTTCTTTCAAGATATGTAGCGGTAGGGCTGAGTGTAGGGAAAGTGGATTCATGCCTTTCTTAAGTTCATTTGTGCTAAGTGCATTTTCAGCTGAAATTCGAACTCTGTCGATTCCGTTTTCTATGCTGACAACTGTTATGGTACCCAGTGTCGGATTTAGAATAAGGCAGACACCAACCATACAAACATTGGCGACCCCTGTAAAACAAGCTTGAGAATCAGACCATAGATGCGCTGGTTCTTGTGTGAAGATCTAGCAATGGTAGTGTAATCAAATTTATTTTCGAAGTTTACTTCTAAAACTGAATAAAAAAAACTTCTTGAAACACCAAGAAACATCTAAATTCTCTAGATACAAATCTGAAATCTGGGAAAAATATTATAAATTACTGATGAATAAAATATGACTTTAGTATCCAACATTTATTTCATTGTAATATTACATAATTTTGAAAAGATATTACGTACTTTTTCAGTAAAAGTAGTTATTACAGTGCTCAGAAAATTAACTATGAAAGCTAAAAAAAACATAGTTTGAGAGATAAAAAAAACCCTGTTAACTTTACGTTGAAATTACAGTGACGTCATTATTTCCTATTTGAAAAACTTAAAAATGCATACACGTCTTTTTCATTTTTTGAGACCCCAGAGCAGTAACTAATGTCTAAATCCTCATTTAACAACCTAAGTAATTTATCTCCCCACCAACAAAAATTTCAACATTTTTCTTCATGCCAATACTTTTATTGGGTGCAATATCGGTTAGATATGCGAGGTGATACCCAAAAGGCCCAGTAATTTAAACATTGCCTCGAAATAACCTGCACTGGTTCCTAATTACCACTGTTGCCTTCGAAGTAGTCCCCTTGGGCATGTACACAGCGGCTCCAGCGATATTTCCACGATGCTATGTATCCCTGGAAGGCTTCAAGCGTCATGGTCTTCAGCTTCTCTTGCAATCCTTTCTCGATCTCCTCCATCAAGTTAAAACGACGCCCTTCCAGTCGGAATGTCAGCTTGGGAATCGGGGAAAGGTCAGGGGGCAAGTTCAGGTGAACAGGGTGAATGGAGACTGACCATCGTGTTGTCGGAAGCCAGGAACTGCCGGGCAACTAGTGATTAGTTTCGGCACAAATTTTGCAGCAAAGCGTCTCATGCTCAACGCGTCCGACAAAATGTGCCGAACGCTCCCATAAGATAGTCCGACAATACCACAAACATCATGAATAGTGCGTCTACAATCTGTAAGGATAGTCTATTGCACTTTTTCGACGTTTCTTTATGTCGTGCTAGACAATGGTCGTCCAGGACGATCATCGTCTTCAATGGACGGTTCGTCCTTCCTTGTAATGCTTGTACCAGAAAAAAACGCTCTGCTCTGGAACATGGTATTGTCACGAGAGGCTTTCTGGGGTAACCAGTGAGTTTCTGCTGCCGTCTCGTTGATCTTGGAGCAGAACAACGAAGGTTCTTTGACCAGCCATTATAAAAAACACCAAAAACACCAGAAGAAGACGCCAGAAAAGTAAGCGTTACTGAGCAATACGTTTACTCACGCACACGACACTGACGCACAAAGAGTGCTGCTGGCCATACCTAACAACAGAAGACCAAATTATGTACGATTAGCGTCCGCTGTCCAAATTCCTGTGAATTTTGAATAGCATCTGGTATTCTAACTCCTTAATAGAATTTACCGAATGCCGATTGACAATTGATTGAATTTGACCTCTAAGGTTGTGTCACCGATTTTAAAGTCGTATGCCTTAATCTAAAGTTAATGGTCACAAAAAATCTCCATTGAAGAATTTGGAAAACGACTTAACCAGAAACACTGGTATTACATAACAATCAATTTATACTCTATTTTGTAGCAACAAATTAGTGAAATGTTGGTACGTCAACGGTCTAATTTCTAAATTTTGATTATGTTTGAAAAATATATATGTAAGGGAATACAAGGAAAGTTCTAGGAATAAAGGCAACATGATTTGAAAAAGTTCCATTAATTCTGATGAAGAGAAAAATCATATTCTCTTTTATTTGAACATTATTGGTTTCCCAGATGTTGGAAAGTTACAACAGTTCAGGACAAAGTGAATGAATATTTTTGTCGATATACGAAGAAAAATGTATGCACGAGAGAGGGGTAACCATTTTTCCTTTTCTCAAGTATTCAAAATTTTGTCAATATACTTTTTTTTATCTGCATGCTAGGTGTGGGTTTCACCTTTTCTTGGTAAGAGATTTCACGTCTTTGATTCTTGTGTCGAATATCACTTCGATTTTGAAGTCAGTCATTGGATAAAATAGTTGAACGACGACTAGTTGAGTTTTAGTTTAGGTGACTGCTATTGTTGCCCCTTTTGACCAGTAAGGAAGGGTCAGGATCAATTTCTTTGGACCTACTACATGGCTGGTAAACTACCTGGGCACAGTGTTGCCAACTCAAACAATCTAAATCAATCTAAAGAAAAAACAAAAACGCCAAAACACGTTGAAAATACTGTTAGTTTTTTGAAAGCCATTTCAAATAGCTAAAATGGCTAGGAGATAACTGAAGATAAGCTGAAAATGCTGAAAAATAGCGCTAAAATTTGGCTAAAAAGAAACAGGAAATGCGTCAAATTTAGCTCAAAAAGCGCTAAATTGGCAACGCTATGTGAGCATTTGGTTTTCTCCTAATTTCATATGAATATTCATATTTTGGAAGCTTAATTTGCATAGGTAAATTTTTCTTTCTTAAGTTTTATTGTATGGGGGGGGGGTTAAAACACACACACATGCATATATATATTAATACATATGTATATATATAATCCGACAATAACTACCGTTATCAAACGGTGAATGTATCGTTTGGCCTAGACAACATAAATAGACTAAGCAAAATAAAGAAAATGGAGCTGCTGCAGGAATCGAACCTGCGATCGATATGGTAGCCACTTAAACGTAGCGTTGCTCTTACCATTTAGCTAAATAGACACTGGTAAAGACCCCCCCCCCGGCTCAAATAACTGTTCTCATTCCAGATTCACATCTTGTTTATTCATGGTCAATATCTGCTCTATTTTTTCTTTCAAGGCGACAATTATGTTATTAAAAAATGGATGTATGATCCGACAGAATGATTATAAATTACGTTGTATTATACTGAAACTCTTATTCTATTTACGTTGTCTAAGCCAAATGATACATTCACCGTGTAATAACAGGAGATCATTTTAAATAAGAGTCTCAGTGTAATATAACGCAATTGATAATCGTAATAATAGAACACACACATACACACACACATGCACATATATATATATATATATATATATATATATATATATATATATATATGATAAAAAGACTTCAAATATTACGAGCAATACTAATTAAAACTAGACAACCTCAAATGAACAAAATCTCATATGAAATAGGAGCCAAGATCCTAAAATGTCTATAAAACAATAATGACAATGTATATCAATAATCAATTTTAGAATGCAACTTCCATAACCAAATCAAATAGAACTGTAGCTTGATGTAAACTAAAGTGACGTAACTAACACGATATGTTAAATACTGTGGAACGAGTCGGAAATCAGGCTCTGCGACGTTTAAACTAATCTAAAAAAGACCTGCGATGGTCGGAAGTACTCAGAAAAACCGAAGACTGATGAAACGTGAATTTTTGAAAATTCCCACACTCATTCGAACCATTCATAAAAAAACAACTTCAGACAACTCAAAAAATTTACGAAAAAAAATGAACAGACATAAATGTCTATACTGTTCAATGAAACTTATTTAGAATTATGGGTGCTGCCTGAATACACAATAATATTAATTAAAATCATAGAATTGTTATAACAATAAAAATTTAATTCATTAATAACTATTTAACTCTATAATCTCATACAATCGTAGTAAAGACAACATTTCTTTGAATTTATTGAGCGATTGATAATGAACTGGTACCGAAATTTGAACAAAATCAACGATACTTCTATTGTCAATCACTGATCTATATTTTTTAGACACAGTTACGTATATTTTTCAAAATAAATTCAGCCCATTTTTGTTTATTTGTAATATTATTACCTAGTGAGTTTTAGGGTTGTTATCATTTCTACTTGAAACTTTATTTTTTAGATGTGTCCATACATCTTTATTAGACGCTCTTTGGTCGGTCCGCCTGTCTGTCTGTCGGTCGGTTGGTCCCACTTAGGTTTAACAACATAAATAGGAAGGAAAAAAGGAAAAAAAAAGGAGGTAATATGGTGTCATTAAAGGCATGACGTCGTTAATGCTATGATATAATAATGGAATGTACGAGTACGACATTTTTGTATTTAAAAAAAGGCATTTTCGATGTTTATTGATATTATTATATATATATATATTGATTATATTTCCACATTGCAATATTTTACAAGTATGAGAATTCATTGATTCAAAGAAAGAGTATTTGCTCTTCTTCCGCTGCCACCACGATAGATGGTACAAGCATCGTTAAACTTGTGCTCTTTGTTATTTTGATTTAAGCAAAAGCGGCAACTTACAAGTTTTCCAACATTGACATTTAATGGGCCTGGTTAAAGGGCGATAATCGCAGTTCAGTTTGACATCAATTCGTTTTTTTATCATTGAACAGATTCTTGATTCTTCTTCGCCAGAACCTAATAATTATTTAAAAAAAAAAACAAAACAACAAAACAACTTGTGTTCTAATAATTCTTTTTCGACTTTTTCAGACTGTATATCCATTCAAAATGGTTAAACAGAAGCGTAAAATAACGGAGGATGTCTTATCAGAAGATTGCAGTAAGGACAATTTTTTTCTTCAGATGCGTTCGTCAAATCCAGGTCGTTTTATATGTACGTAATGGTTTTTTTTATTTTAAAGAATCTCTCTTCGGCAACGGTGGCTTGGATGGAGATCACGGCTAACACAAACTGCTTCGCATTTGGATAACACCAAAAAACAAAAAAATATGTATTCTGGTGACGGACTGGCAACTTACCATTCACAGTGGTGCAAGTGCATGTTTTTGAAATTTATAAAAGCAGTTTTTTTTTCCAATTATTAAAATGATTAAAGTTAATGGTATATACAGATGCAAATATTGAACCATTCAAACTTTGGTGATTGTTTGGAATAGGTTTACCAAAACATTATGTCAAAATTGTGGAAGGGAGATAACTTCTCAGTAGATACGTTTTGACCGCTACTGCTGTTAAACTCATCAGAACAAATGTAAGCAGAAAAACATTTTGAACTATACTCATTAAATCTAACGATAAAGAATATGATTTAGGGTTAATATCAAGGTAATTTGTAACTCTAAAATGAATGAATATTAGGAATTAATCATAACAAAACTCATTTCTATCAGTTTCTCTGTAAATAGTTTTTTATTTGTGTCAAATTGCCTGAATATTTTACGATTTTATCATGTGCAATGTCTATCCTTGTCACCCTTGCAAAATACCGACATATGAATCTATTTTTTTCCAAAACAATCATCCTGAGTTTTTTTTTTTACTACGCACAAAGTTATCATAATTCAATTATACAAGACTGACCGATTAAAAGAAAGGGGGGGACTTTTACTCTAGTTTGAAATCACAGTCAAGTTCTTCGGTTTCCATATTTTCTTGGCTAATTTGAAGAAACTCGAGTTAAGTCTTTTGGAACGATCTTTCGTTTCACGTATGCCACTAAATTCATGAAATAAGGGGAAGCTACTCCTACTTGGTGAATTACAACAGATTGCGTGCAGTCTACATCTGTCTACCAATATATTGATTACAACACATGAGCTAATGGTATGTTTTGAAAATAAAAATAAGGTTAGCTGCAGGATAGACTCCTACTTCTATTCCAACTGGAGATGGTTACTGCTACTTTTATATTGGATAAGCACTAAATGAATTCATAAATATGTAAGATTTGTCAGTTTGGCTTAGTTGGTAAGAGATCCGCCTACCAATCACAGGGCCATGATTTCGAATCACAGAAGGGAAATTTTAATTTTATACCTGGTTGGTGAATATTTTTCTTGTTGCAGGAGGGGGTGGGCAAAGTCAACTTCAGCTTTGGCAGTGTTTAATCCAATCAATGAAATCCATAAATAAATTTTTATCCGGAACTTGATGTCCTGAGTCACGATGTACTCTTGTAGCAGATAATTATGCAGAGCCAATAAAGCTGTTGTTATTACAGTAACACTAATAAAAACTCGCCATCATTCTCAATAATTGAACAACCGTTACGTCAAAATTTTAAGTCTTGTAAAAAGATTCCATCGGACGATAATTATGGTCAGAATAAATTCGAATTGTGACATCACTGTCGTATTCCAGTAGAAAATATCTAAAATAGAGTGAAGAACATCTACAAACGTCTAGACACTCTAGAATCTAAATCTTATTAATAAACTATACCCGTCAAAATAAGGCCCCCAAGAAGTCAAAAAAGCTTTCCTTATAAGCAAAAACAAACAGCATTTTTTTGGAAGCGGCCCAGTTGAGTACTGATGCCAATTTTCAATTCTTTAGACAAAATGGTATGACCAGGAGCGCTGGGACAAACAAACGAGTAAACACACACACATTTAGAAAGGATAGAACCCTTAGCCATATCTGACGACTACGGTTGTTCAGTTGCATGTGCTAGAATAATTAAATAACATAGTAACGGAAAAGGAAATTATTAATGAAACATTAAAAAAATTTTCTAAAGTTCATATTTCACCAATTTTTCACCATAAATTCTGGATCCCCTAATTTCTCGAATTTACCTACATGAACCACATGAAAATTTGCGAATCAAAATGAGGGACATATTTGTGTTTGTATCTCGCCTTTGTTGAAGTTATTTACTTCAGAGTTTTCTTGTGTGTTTGTGTTGTGTATTTGTTGATCTATTCTTAAAGTTGTTTATCTTTTTTTTTCTTATCCAAACGTTGATCCCAACTAAGGCATTAGTCACCTGATATTCGTCAAGTAATCAGTCCTTTTGTGGTTCATGTTTCCTTTCTGAATCTGGTGGCCCAATAAGTTTGACTTGATTGACTTTGCAAGTCTGACTCAGAAATGAATTAGTAACTGAATTTAAAGAGAATTTTTTTCGGGATTTCAGTTTGAAGGTTATTATTAAATGAGTTAATATTTATGGAATTTATGGATTCTTCCGTAAGGCTATTCCATAATGCTGCTCCGCTAGAATGGAAAAAGAATGTTGTTTTTTTAAAATACCGCTGACTTCCTTCTTGGAAGGACCTCTTATGATTGTCAAGAGTTACTTGTTGAGGCATTGATAGCGATAACAGGTTTGAACAACACAGTGGATGCTTTTTTATAACGTGGTTATGTTGTTTTCATTATAAATATAGTTGGATCGTTCGGTACTATTGAGCTCCAGTTTTTTCTTCGAAAGAATTCTTTTCCACAGTTTTTTGCAATGTTCTTTATAAATTTTGTTGTTGTTTCTTTTGTTCGTTGTACAGAACGAAAGATCGACGTTTTATTGAAAACAATCTAAATCACAGAAAGTGTAAGTTGGCGTGACGGCTAGAAATAAGCAACCCTAATCAGTAAAATGAGTTCGAATCTTAGCTATGACGACTTATGTCGCTTCTGGTGAAGACATGAATTCAACACTTCTTATACACTGCCCCATTGCCTATCATTTTGATCACTACTGTGTCACTGACATGGCACGATGTTGAACGGGGGGAGTACATGGTTCATTCATCCTGTCATAATTACCTGTTGCCTGTATTGACAGATGAAGACCATGCACGTGTTTATGGCTTTTAGATTAGGTAATAATTTCACCGCTCAATTTTTACTATCGATTCTAAATTTAGTATATTTTTTCTACTGAACACACGATTATGCTTCAATCTAGGGGAGGTAACTCCTCTGAGAAAATTCTCAAAAATGAATGAACCCATGATAGATAAAAACACATTTATGTGATGCTGGGCGCTTAACGGGGAACGATAGTTGGAAGCTTTGCTTGCTCGTCAACCAAACTATTTGTTCATTGGATTCCCAATTACTAAAACTGTGATAAGCTTAGTAGATATCTGCATTTACGTAATGCTTATTTAATCGACAAATGATATTTGGTTTTATTCCAAATACGAAGTCAATCTGACTACAATTGAAGAATTGTGTCTGTGTGTGTATGCACCGCAATTATTCGACAACTGGCCATTATACACATTTGACATCGCCAGATATATTTGTCACCAAAAGGCCGTGCAGTGTTGAGTTGTTTGAGTCGGTGGTTCTCTAGAAATCTAATAAAAATTACAGATAATAGATCTTTCTTCCGCTGTTTAGAATTATCGAAATTCATACATAAAATATCTAAATTGGCAACACTGAAGAGAAATGGACAAAAAACTTCGAAGTTGTAGTTCCGTATGAATGTCAGAAAATTACCTTACACGGCAGGCTGCTCCACACACCATAAAGTTTGGCCCCATCCAAACAAACCCCTCTTGAATTGGCCTTCCTTAGTTTAATATTAACAGAAAATAGCCTACTTCAAAGTGCTCCTCTTGGGAGCTCACAAACTTATTCCAGCATTTGTACTATTCTTCAAAACTGTCTGCAAAGTCCTCTTTCAGGGTTGCCATCGGCTGCCTCACTATATTCTCCTTAATCTCATCCCTGGTCTGAAGAGCTCTTTAGTAAAGACCAGAAGTTACAGGGTGCCAAATCTGGACTGAAGTGAAGTGAGGGCAAGGTGACAGACCTGGGTGATGTAATGTTAGGATAAAAACTCTTCACAAGACATAAAGAATGGGCAGGCTTTGTCATAGTAAATTTGATGATCACACAGTACACAAGCTCATTCAATGGTGTCTCGCTGCTAACCGAGTAACCCTATGAGAGAGTTTCTGTGAACGCTTGCGCCGTAAGGTTCCCTCTGACAGGTTAACAAGTTACTTCAAGGCTGTGCAACCAGTTTCTTGAAATAATCAAAATAGCTGGATACTTTGCGGAAAGACTTTATATAAGCTATCTATGTTTTCTACATTGTATCTTAATAAAGCTTCTTTTTTTCGATTTTTATTTTTACCTTTAAAATTATTGCTGAGTTCAAGCCTTCTTCTACTTTCTTTCTTTTGAAGGATTTATTATTATCACTGTAGCTTCACAAATGGTCCGCTTGCCTAAGCAGCCAAGTGGGCTACACAGTCTTCTCTCTTGCTTGTCTGTGTGTGTGTATGTGTGTGTGTGTGTGTGTGTGTGTGTATATCTCTAGGCACTCATGATCACATTTCGGCAGGCAGCAACCTTGGAAATTTACATGAATACATCACTGGGGACAATCTGGAAACTTTTTTTTTTTTTGAAAGAAGTGCTTTTTGGGGTCTTTGCAAGCCCCCCCCCCTATGATTATATCACAACTAATACCACCATCACAGACATACTCTCTCATTCTATTCCCCATCACCACCACCACTACCATCATCACCATCACTATCATTGCAAATACCATCATCATCATCACTACAGTCATTTTCATCACCCCATCACTAAATAGTGACTATCATGTGACCAATGTCTTCTGTCATGTTGGGGATGAGTAATTGAAAAATTAGGGAAAAAAAGGTGATCGATCAGTAAATTATTTCTCTCGATTTCTGTTGGTCAGTGATTACTGAAAAAGTCTGAATTTGAAAAAAAAAATTAAGCCTGAATGCTGCCAGACACAAACTAAGGGATTGATGTAGCATAAATTAACATTGTAAATTGAGTAGGGAAGGGGGAATTTTAAAAACAAAACAAGATTCAATTGTGAAGTTTTTACGCATTATATATATGTACATAGCCTGCCAGCCAGCCAGCCAGCCAGCTACCCAGCCAGCCAAACCAGACCAAAAAGTGAAGAAACCTGTTGACAGTTTAAACGATTTCAAGTATTTTTTCTACTCTTTTGTGGATAACTTAATGGGCCAAAATAAAAATTGCCAATTCTTTTCAAATTACTTGGACAATTTTTTTAATATCCAGTTATAATTCACTATGAAACCAGAATGTGAAAGAGCTCGCAATCATGTATTCTCAAAACCAAATCAGGCATAAAGACAAGTTTATAGAGCTCAATATAGGAATCAAACTTACAATAAATGGCTTGCAAGAACAGCCTCTAAATCTTTGCACTACAATGGGTGTTTCTGATATATTAACCCCATTCATCAAAATAAACCAAGTTTAAAAAAAATTGATCAGCAAAGTTGAGCCACGCTTCACTCCTGCCTTCCCCCTAATGCTCTCTTGTTTCCCCCTTCCCCTCTTATTTCTTCCTGCTTGATATCATTATGTGGGTTTCTTGGTCAGAAAGTGTAACTGATTCCTGCTCAGAAAGGTAGGGGATTGGGCAGTTACTACACTCTGATCCCAGGTAAGAAAGTTGCACATATGAAATAGCAGAATAATTCACAGGAGCCTTTTTTTCAGATTAAAAGCAATCATTCTTATCTTAAATAAATGCATAGTAAACTAGCTCCACCAATATGGAACCAACACAATGGAAGGTTATTCATCTTCCTTGTACTCTAAGATTGATTCAGGGTTGAGTAACATACTAAATTTGTACCAGATATTGCAGATACATTGATGCTTTCTGTCTGATTTCATGCAGCATTTCACTTTGTAAGTTAGAAGTTTTTACCTGGTCTCATATTCTAAACACAATTTAAGGAAAAATTATTTTCACAATTTTTGTCAAAAATCCCAAGTCAAGTTATTGTTATCATACAATGAAAGAATTCTGGTTATTTTCTTGATGATGTACAAAATCAGACCAGGAAGCAATTTCACTTCTTCTCAACAGAATGATTTATGATATAATGCTTTCAAGACAAAATAGTGATGGTACTTTTTATCTCTGCTACACCCTGCTATTCCCTGCCATTTCTTTACACTACTGAATCTCAAACATAACTAAACTCCTTAGTCCCTACCATTCCCTGCAATACGTTTCATTAATATTTGAGAAGTAGTAGTATTCAGAAGTTGCAGAGATAGTTTTTGCATTAAAATATTTCATTAATGTGTCAGGGTGTGGCAGGAAAAATAAGTATTGCTGCAAAATAATCCTCTCATGAACTGGGTGTGAAGAATAATATTGCTCATGACTATAGCTGAGAAAATTATGAAAAAACCCAATTTTGTTTGTATTTTTAGTTTCCATCAAAATTTGTCTTTTTTATTCTGTTAGTTTTTACTATTCAAAAATTTTAAGAAGAATATCAATACTAGTCATAATATAATCAAAAAATTACCTCAAATTTTTACATTTGATTTTTATAATTATATTTTATCTGAACATGATATTCGTTCACTCTTGTTCAGCTGATTATTATAATTTCTTGAAATTTCACTGATAAATTTTCATTCTTTTTTCATTTCCTCTGTCACCCCCCCTCTCACACACACATATGTGAGAATGCGTAAATATGTTTGTAGATGATTTTTTGTGTGCTTTAATTCTGTTACAATTGTTTGTTATCCATTGAATTTTTTCCCATGTTCTTGATTTCAAATTCTGAATGTTTATTCTGTTTAAGATATTTTCAAAATTCTCAACGATCCAGAAATTAAGAAACGTTTTTATTCGTCAATCAATCCATCCATGTAAAAGCCAGCTGCAACAAATCAGTATGTTTAACAATATCTTTATTTATTTGGTTGTACGTCTTCTTTGTCCGATTCCTGTTATGACCGAAAAATTGTAATGGATTGGTCCATGTGAAATAGGTCAACAGAGCTAATAAAAAAAGCAAAACAATTGTAGGGTTGTAATGAGATGAGGTAGACTGCTGTGACGTAACAATGAAAAATATGTCACAAATTCGTGGGACGTTCGTAATCCAAGAAGAGGGGGAAAGAAGAAGGGAATAAATGATTTTTAAAATGCCAGATTAGTCAAATTTGGTCATTTTCCTAATTTTTTTAAAAATAAAATAATATTCAACAATATTTTATTATGAAATGAATCACATTTTTATTGAAATAAGTTTCGCTTTCTTCCTATGACTTTTTATATTGCACGACGTATCAGTGGGGTTTTTTCCTTACATAATATTTTGTGGAGACTTTATGTCCTGTTACGCTTCAAAATAGCCTGAATTGAGAATAGACTTTTAAAATGCTTAAAATTAGAATACTTGGATTTCTAAAAATAAATAACCTAATAAAATAGCTTAGGGATTCTTAGTGCCAACCCTAACTTAAACAAGGCCATCATTTGTACGGGTACGTCCTATTCTTTTAAAAATTAAATCAGCTGACTCTTCAAGGGAGATAACCTTTTGCTGCACGAACGCTTACAGCTGGGAAACACTATTAACAATAATTATAATTATTATTATTACAAAATTTCTGTTGATATAGATATCTTGTTTCCAGCAATAATTATCCAACGTTCAAAAATTATCCACATGATTTAATTAGAGGATAATTACTGCAAGAAATCAAGGAAATAATTTAAGTACGTAGTGTATATACCTGGAATTCTGCGGGACAGTTCAAATCCACATCCGGGTCATCGGTCACATGACTTGAAGTAGCAGAAAACCTTGTTTGTGACTTATCTCTCTGGTCAACCTTTATAGTGTTATGACATTTTTATTGTTGAGAAGAATAAGAAAGGTTTAAAACTACAGAAAAAACTATGGCTGCTCTAAAAGGAAAAGAACTTGGGAGTGTAATCTCCAACATAGAAGATTTGGAAAAAGGTAAGACATTGAGTTTTGACATTAATTCCGTGTGTGGATCTTTACTTTAATAAATGTGTGTGGGAGGATGTTTTTTTTGTTTGTGTTGTGATATATAGACTTTGTCCCCTGTGTCCTGTTTTACTTAAATCCATAAAATGTTGCCTTTAAGATGTTCCTATTTTCTTAATCATGATTTTCAAGACGAAATCTAAGGAACCCCAAAATTGAGAAAAAGAATTGTACAATTATGCGAGGTTACAAATGCTTTTAACATTTAATTGAAATGATCAGGTTGTTGTGAAATAAAATAATTTCAGTTTCCTTGATTTTATTGGATTTTACTTGTTAGTAAAAGTAGAAAAGTGCTTAATTGAATGAATTGAAATGATCGGGCTGTTGCGAAATTCGATAATTTGTTCGATTTTAGTGGTAAGTAAAAAAGAAAAGTGCTCAATTAAGGGGGGCACTCATTGAAAAGTTTTAATTTTGCTCTTAAAGGTTTATAATTCATCGGTTTATTTCATTCTGTCCTTCTCATATATTTACGTGAGGGCTTTTATCACTTACATTGAAGTAAAAAATGATCGTCACATGAGCACATTTGTTTTATTCTGAAAAAAAAAAGATGCCTGAATAATGAAGTCCTCCATTTATTTATTTAATTTATCAAACAAAACTGCCTCTCTATGGGCATTTCTGTAATCAATTAGATTTACATTAAAAATAATAAGAAATACATATCCAACATTAGAAATACTCGAATTAATATTCGAGTGATACAACTATACAAAACTTGAAAATTACAAGCTTATGATTACAGAGATTGAGAAACATTTCATGCACATTTTGATCACTTAATTTTCCTAAATTCTCCTATATATTTCAGCTAATAAGTCTCGGAAAGGTCATTACTTAACATATTTTCTTTGCTTTTCTTCTGTTTAAATTGACTGCCTAAAAGATCAGAATAGAAACATTTCTTCAGGAAATAAAAGTAACTGTTTTTAGCCCCTTTTCCTCTAGAAATTAGATGTAGCAAAGTCAATTATTACAGTCATTGTATTTTCCTTTATTTTAAAATTTCTTTTTTTTTTCCATTTGTGTGTATGTCAACACATGGAAAATAATGCAATAATAAGTATGATCTTCCGTACCTACCCACTATTTTGTCACGTACTAACACCTGTTGTCGAATATAGTCTGATTATTCATAGGTCAGGACATTATTTTCCAAATTTGGTTTCTTAATTCTCAATGTTTGTTACAAGACATGTACAATTTATTGTAGCAATGAACATAAGCTCAAACCCTGTTCACCTCTGCTCCAGAGAAGACCATTTGCTTTTATGAAATATACTATAAAATCAGTATATGTTGTGTGATATAGATTTTAGCTCACAGTAGTTGCATTAATTGATTGGGAATTGGAATACATTTACTCTAAAGAAATGTATTTTTCAGTATCTTTTCAATTAGTAAGGGATATCTTGTTGCACAAAGTCAGAATGTGGTAATCGCTCACCTACAGAAAAAGATTTGGTTGATCTCATCCAGACGACCCGCCTCGAGCTGTACCTCCCCAATGCACTAAGATGGCAAGGTCGGGGCATTCCCTGGTGCCTATGGGGTGCGCAAAGGCGAGACCGAGAAAATGGATAATTTTTGTCCCCACCCTCACATATTCGTCAGGGCTCCACATTGAATTCGGTCTTGTGTCACATCATTCCACCGAAAAGGAGTTCAATAACTTTCCCTAATACACACGCTGCAGATAAGTTAACATAGCCTCACAGTGATCCCCCAAAACATTACACCTTTACTACGTCGCTATGATTTTCATGAAAACCTAGTCATACAAATGAAAACAAAGGTGCGTGACTTGACAAAGATTTTTTTTATCTTGAGTCAGTCATGTTTTTCGAGAGATAAATTTCAAGACAATACTATACGCACCACACCAGTCGGTAGTTTCTGTACGTGTAAATTAATGATAACAGTCATATCACAACCAACACCGAAAATAGGTTTCTTTCGTCGTAGGGATTATTATCACCATCAGTCTTTTAACGTCCGTCTTTGGACATAGATCTTCCCCAGGATTCGCCACACTTCTCTGTCATGGGCGTCGCAGAGCCAGTACTTTCTGAATTTGTCCAGCTCGTCTCTCCATCTAATATTCTGCCGGCCTCGGTTGCGCATGTGATCTCGGGGGATCCAGTTTGAGTTGCGATGTCCATTGCTTGTCCGCCATTTTTGCAACATGGCCAGCCCACTGCCATTTGAGATTTTAAATTAATCATTACAACTGTTTTTAGTTCAATCTGCACAGGATGCCCTGCACATCAATGGGGGGCGGGGGCTGAATTATTTTCGGAATCTGTCGTAATATCAATATATGTTTTGTTCAGATCAGGGATCGCTTAACTTTTTCGATCATTGACCCCTCATTGACCCCTGGCAGGGCTGTTAAAAAAAAAGGATGTCAAACGTGCCGATACCATATTCTAACAAGTACCAAATCTTCCCAAAACGTAACAAATCCCTATCAACCGATACGATAATTATAATCATGTCAGCTTTTGACCGCAAGTTCAAACAGGGGTCGAATCGACCAATTTTTGGGCGAGTCCTTCTGCAATTTAAAAACCTGTTTCATTCGATATACTTCGACAACGTACAGTTGACTTACGAAATAATCTCTGGTTCTCTATCAATCAACTACGACCCGACACTACAAGTCACTCAATGGGGTTACATTAACCTTCTTTTTATACTTCAAATTTTGTGTTGCGATCGTTTTTTTTTAGTCAAAAAAATTCTCAACTGAGCTAATCGTTAGCGTCGGCTTTCATCTTCCATGATTATACTTTTTCTTTCGGGTAAACATCAACAATAGGTGAATAAATAAAATAAAAATAACCTTAGCATTATTTCAAAACTGTAAGCAATCAGTTACATTATTATTATTTCGTAAATCTGGGGAGTAAAAGTCAGTTTCATTTTGTTTATTAATGCTTCTCTGTTTGTCTAGAAAATGGCTGAAGGTCTCTACTTATGATTTGAACTTAGTGTAATTCCTCGTCATTTCCAACAATTTCTATCCAACATAAGTAACTGCAAACCTTCTTTCCTCTCTAATGTAAATCAATCAATATTACCTGTTCTTATACAGTTTTTTGTTAATAGTTTATCCCCTGTAGTTGTGGGTGTTTGTAACTATAAAACACCTTGTGTGCATTCAAATAATAATATCATTTTATCATTGTTGAGAAACAAAACAAACCTAATTAAATTGTCAGCTGTGCAATATTGTATTCAGAACAATGTAAAACTTTTCTAGGTCAGAAGGGCAAATTACAAAAAAATGCTAATAGTATATCATTTCATTGATGTGATAGGTTTTTTCTATACTTCCGACTCTGTGAAGTTGGACTGAGATTATGTATTTATTTAAATTTACTCATGTTTGTCTCTGTCTGCTTATCCACGCAGTATCTGCAAAAGTTCTTGATGATTTTAATGTCATTTTTAGGATGAGTGGGCTATGGGCCAAGGAATGATTGATTGAATTTGGAGGTGACTTCAAGAATTTCCTCCTATTTGTTAACGTTGCAAAGTAGGGCAGTATTTATTCAACTTTATTTTTGGCTTTTCATTTGTAATAATGCAGTAATGAGTAGGTTACTGTTGTATCTTTTAGTTTTGTTGGATTAGGAACGTGTTTGGTTTCCAACCATGTTAGTAACAATAGAAATGATCAACAGACGTGTGCTTGTTGGTTGATGATTTCTGGATAAAGAGAAAGACCCGAGCTACTGAAAACGACACTATGCCTGATCTTTTCCATTTTGGACAGGAGGCTTGGGGTCGCACTCCTAGTATGCAATGGTCGGTAGTTATTTGCCCTTTGTTTGACAGATGAAAAGAACACCTACATAAAAAGCCACACCAATGACAGAAAATTCAAACATTTACTCCTTGTGTCTACAAAAAAAAATTTCTTTTTTCTTTTGTTATTCAAATGTAATGGTAGTAAACAATTTTTCCAATGGTAGCAATGCTATAACACTTGTTTTGGGTGATATCTTTTCCTTTCTTTGTTCAGTTTGGATTTCTATACCTTTTCCCTGCTGAGTAGTGGAATCCACATGAAGTTGAACTCTATACTTGTCTGACTTATACAATCAATTGACATATTGATGTGTGCTGCTTCTTTGATTTTTCTCAGTTTCCAACAGCATTCCCTGTACTTCTTCGCTGAGAAGATACTGTTTGCCTTTCTCTGTCCAGATATGGTCAGCCATCACAGATCTTTCTATTTTGCCTTTGATTATGGCTTTTTTATGCTTTTCAATTGACATTGGGAGGTCTGCCAGTTTTGCTAGTATAGATCTTTCTACATTTATTAGGAATAACCTAAATAAAGTTATTGGTCAGACTCTTCTGCCTTAGACAGTTACCACCTTTCACTAGGGAATGTCTTATTATTTGTCTTTACAATAATGTTGGTGGTCAGAGTTGGTTTGATGACCCATTGGGTTTTCTGGGAAGTGAGATTCAATCAAGATTAATTATTGAAGTGGTCAGTTCATAAATTTATTATCTGATGCCAGCATTCCTGGATTGGTGTAAATTCCAAATGCTCTAAGGCATGGGCAAATTATTAAATTCATTTAGATTTAAACCCCCAACATTCTTTTCTACAGTCAGAATTATTGCTTCAGGTTCTTGGATGAGACACTCATCTCCATCGATTTGCTTCCTAATGTAAAAAGGAAATATTCTGTGAATAGTTCACAACCAAAAACTTGCTAGAGGTGAAATAATTCTTGAAGATTTTCATACAACTGTTTGGTCAAATATCCTACTGCATAAATAGAAGAAGAGCTTTTATTTTGTCAAGACAAGCATCCAGTCTTCTTTCAGAATTTATATCTTTATCAAACAGTTTTTCAGACAATTTAACTCCTTCTTGTAGTTGATGTTGTTAGTGCAATGTTTCAACCGATCCATTCTATGGGCTTCTTCAGGTCCTCCTCATATCTATAATTTTTTTCTGTCTTTGTATACTATCCAAATGTGAAGGTGGTCAACAGTATTAATTTCCAATGATAGCAACGCTTATAACATTGGATTCAGGTGATATCTTTCACTTTCCCTGTTAGGCCTGGATTTCCATACCTTGTCCTTGTTGAGTAGCAGAAGTTACATCAGGTTTACTACCATTATATTGGAACTCTACACTTGTTTGACTTATTTCTGTTTAGAAGAAGCCAGAAGAATGGATTGTCCAAAATGTTGTATCAACAACACAAAGAAGTTGAATTGTCTGAAAAACTCTTTTAATGTTTATGACCCTTCTCAAAACTATCGACAGCATCTTCATGATTTTAAGAACTTAACACTAGACAACTTTTTGAATCATCAATAATTTTAAAACCCTTCAATGCAAGGCATAATGACACATACTTGTGGCATATGTTAAATCAACTTCTGTCCCTCCCATGATAGTGTGGTGAGATACAACAATCATAGGAAATTGTGTAGTTCTGTTATTGAACAACCATAGCCATCAAAGATATTGAAGGGCTCTATTCTTTTTTTTTTTATGTAGGTGTATTTGTTTGTTTGACCCAACACTCCTGACCATACAATTTTGTCTACTGACTTAGCATTCGTACTCCACTAGAAGCCTTCTAAAAATGTTTTCTTTTTGGTTTTGTGGAAAAAAAATCTTTTTTTGACTTTTTTAGGGTCCTATTTTGATTGGTTAACTAATAACGTCAAGATTCTCCAGAATCTAGATGTTTCTAATTTTATTTTAGATGTTTTCCAGTGGAAAAAACCAGTGATGTCATAAATGGATTTTAATCTGAACATTTATTCTTTGATGGAATTTTTTTTATGTAACTCTAAATTTTGATTCTATGTTTGTTCAATTATTGACTGTGATCGCAAGTTTTAATTATGTATCATTTGCTCAAAAGCCACCTTTGGCATTCTTCAAACTCAATGGTATCCAGATAATGATTCCATGAATCAAATTTTCTACAAAAAACTACCTGAATTAAAAAAAGGAAAAAGCCAATATATATACATATCTTAAATATGTGTATTATAAATATATTAACATCCTATGACTATATAGATTTAAAGTTCAAGCAAAGATACGCTAAGGAAATTTTTGCATCATTTTTGCTATGTATGCATTAAAATATTATTTTACAATTAAAAAAAGAATTCATATTGGATGAAGTAGTTTTATAAGGCAATAAAATGTTTCATTTCATATGAGAAAACTGCTTGAATGAACTCGCTAGCAATCATTTTTGCTGTCGAATTATTACCTTTTCCCAGCTCAGTGTTGAATCACTTCCTATTTTATACAATTTATGTTTCCTATACCTCTTATTTTTGAAATCAAAGAACAGTGATTAGAAATTATTAAATCTAGAGTTTTCTCCCTTGGATAGGCTTTTGTTTTTTGTCAATATATACTTAATTAATCACTTGAAAATTGATGACCTTGTTGTACTGGAAATTGCTCCCCCCCCCCAAGGTCGAATATTTTAAAGGTATTGCACTAACAAAGATTTTGCAATGAGGTTTCATCTTTGCTTTGTTATGGTAACGCACCCACCCACCTACAAACAAAAATTTGATAATTGTATAATAATATTAACGAATATCATAGAAGACTAATCAACTTAACCATCATTTCTTTCTTCTCCTCCCCCCATTTTCAGGTGCTCAGATTGCAACCAGTACATTGCAGAGCCATGCCAACGACATTCGTGCGAACAGAGTCAACTGGCAGTCCTACCTACAGTAAGTATACATTTTGTTTTCTGATGTATTAACTTTTAGGTTCGTTAACTACTTTAGAGTACCCAGAGCTAGTCGAACCACAGGCTTGGTCTCATGATTGCCTGCCTTCTCGCTCTGGAAATCCATTCCGTACATGTTGCAGACTGGTGAGATGAGTGCTAGGAAATTGATTCTGATCATTAAAAGTAAACTTGTTTGGATCAGGTTTCTGGGTGAGTGAATGTTATCAGTCTGATATGCTGAGCTGTGTGCAAAACCTGTGTATGAAAGGTGTCATTGGAAAGTAACACCTTTTGCTCTTTCCTATGACAGTGTTAACTATCACCTCCCCCCCTTAATAAACCTGCGATGTGTCATAAATCAACTATGAGTCAAACTGTGATTTCCATTACAACAGTTTTGCCATTTATTGATATCACAAATTCAGGCAAGATATTAACGTTTAGTTTAAACCATGAATGGTTCTTCCAACTTTATTAAGATATTCTCAACTTCTAATGCAAAAAGGGAATGACTAGCCCCAGTCTCCTCTATGCACCAGAACCATTTCATTTAGCATATATCTACAAAATCTATTTTTAAAGAGAGTTATCTTTAAGAAGAGGTGTAAGGTGTGTAAATCATTTCATTTTCTGTCTGGATTTAAGATGAGGAATTATCATTATAATACAGTGATCTATTTGGACTGGTGTTCTCATCCTGATTGTTATAGTCACTATGTGAATTTTCAACTGGTTCAATCCCTAAGGATAAAGTACGGAGATCTAACAAATTGGGTGGGGGCAGTTGTCCCTAGGGTGAAGGGATGCAAAATTTCATTTGGCCTATAGTTGATCATATAATTCTGCCTTACCCAAAGATATAGCACAGCAGTGTCCAGTCACTGTCTTTGCATCTCAGTTGCTGAGAACCCTTGCTATGCCATTGGTAGAGTATTCTCAATATGCTGTCCATGCTGGAGAATAATCTCTGACAGTTATCATAAGTGCACACCAACAGGCTCGGCTGACGGCTGCTACTGATACTATAAGTGTGGCAGAACGGAACAAAGATTGAGAGAAGAAAAAAAAAGTTAGGTAGTTTAATAAGAGTGTGGAGGGTAAGGGGAGAAAAGACAGTTGGGTAGTTAAATAAGAGAATAGGGAGAGAGACTGTTGGCTGCTATTGATGCTATATGTGACAGACATGGCTTTTATGTAACACATATGATTTTTGCTTGCCATTATTTGTAGCCAAAAGTGTAATGAAGTTGATGTTCGAAATGTTACCGTCTGATTTTGTTCTTTTTTTCATAATGTTTTTTTTCTGTTTCCTTTTCAAGAGGTCAGATGATATCGCAGGAGGACTACTTATTTGTGTCCAAGTTTGACCAAGCTAATATGGATGTCAAGAAGAGAATGCTCCAGGAGAATCCCATGCAGGTAAATGGATATCTCCAGTATAAGATCACGCATATCATCTGGAACAGGGATTTTCAGAATTTAACAACCTTTTGGGGGGGGGATCTTTTAAAAAAATTAAATTTATAATAACTGATGATCTCAACAAGAGAAAAATTACATATTTTACCATAAGAAGAAAGAAAATTACGTAAATTGCATTGATAGATATTGGGGAAATAACTGAAGTGACACAAATCTATTGAAGAAGTTTTTTAATGTTTAGTGTTTAAAGCTGTAAAGCTTTCTAGACTAATATATATATATACTCATGTAAAAGTCGCAAACACTTTTATTTTGTTTATTTTTTTTGTGACTGTTTCTATTGGGTAACTAACTAAATCTGTTATTTTTATTTGCCTATTTTTTTTTCCCAGTCTATTCATGATATACATTTTTCATTTTATTTCAGTTTGCCAAGACTTTTATAAATCTCATGAATCACATTGCCAAAGATCAAACACTGCAGTATGTGTTGACAGTTGTGGATGACGTACTCAAGGTAAGTTTAGTATATTCTAAGCAACAAGTAACATCGCTCTTGCTGGAAGACTTAGCAAACTTTTGGTTGATGCAAAAAATAATTGCATTTTTTTGTTATTTCAAACCTTGATGCTTATTTAGGGAATAAATCATCTTCATGTGATACACCATTTTGAAGTATGAATTTCACTCTATTCAAGCAGAACATTTTCTTTTCACTATTTGATCTGGTTTATTTGAGGCTGTCAAAATAGAGATGGAAAAAAAAAAAGTAATTTTATTGAATGACTTCAAAATGGGACATGAAGCAGCAGAAACTGCTCCCAATATCAACCAAATATTTGACCAGGGCACAATCAATGAACGCATGGCTAATTGTTCCAAAAGTTTCGAAATGGAGACAAGAGTCTTGAAGATATGGCTGTCTTTTTGTGATTGATGACATACTGTTTTAGAGGTAATGGTGAAAAAATGCAATTATTTTTTACACTAAACTAATGACAATAGTCAATCCCAATTATGCACGGTTTACTATGACTTTTAGGATAATTATTAATCTTTGTTACAAATGAAATTTCATGAAAAGTAATTGATTTCCTTTAATAATGGTGTCTTAAATCATAAAAAATATTGCTATAAGATTTATTACTTTCCAACTTGTTTAGACAATTGAATCTTGTCCTTGTCTTGAGTGCCTAGTTGAGAGGCATTGAGTACCATTTTGAAAATTATTTGGTATGACTTGGTAGTGGATCGAATCTTGGCCTACCAAGCTGGAGGCAAGCACTCTTCCATTGGATCACTGCAATAGTTGGAATGTTAATGGCTCTTCTTCATAGTTGAAGACAATGATTCATTTTTGTATTCACCTATGAAGTTGTTTTTTTTCCTCTTTCAAATACCGTATATCCCTGTATATAAGATGGACATTTTATTTGAAAAAAGTCTATGGAAATATTTCACTGTATCCAATGGACTGGAATTATAACTAGGGGTCTCTCTACTGAATCTCAATATGAGCAGCTATTAGATATAATGAATAAACTATTCATCTTATAGTCTGGCATATACAGTTGCTGTTTTAAATATATCTTGGATAAATAGTAAATGAATGAGTTGATAAAATCACTTGAAAAGTCTGTTTTTTTTCAATTTTTCATTTTAGGAAGACAAGTCGTATGTAGAAATCTTCCGTGATCATGCCCGCAAAAATCGAGAGTCTGTTTGGACTCCATTTCTTCACCTTTTGAATAGAAGTGATAGATTTATTGTCAGTCAGGTGAGAAAACTTATGTTTTATGTTTTTCATAAATTATCATCAGGATACTTTTAACTTGCATTTACATTCAATTACAAATTATGTGTGTCTATTCAAATGACTTTCATGAAAAGTAACATACTTGTTAGTGCTGTAAGTATTATAGATATGCTATCAAAATTTGATACTAAAAAAGATTTTCTGTGAACAGTGTATTATATAATTCACTCCTATTCTCTCTCGCTCTGAATTGTTAAAATGCTTAAATCTTTTTACGTAATTAAATCTCTTAATGCAAAATCCTAAACTATTTAAAGCTTTACTCATCCAGTATTTGATGGCATATGAAACACCCTTTTTTCTCCCCAAAATAATGTCTTTAAAGGTAAATGTAACTGTCACTGTCTAGCCCCACATTGGCCAGAATTTAAAGAAAAGTTCTAAAAAAAATCCCCCAAAACTGAGTGATAAATAAGAGAAAATTTTTTTCTTGCTATTCCTTGCTGAAATTTGTAAGTAGTTTTATATGCCATCAAATTTGGTTATCTCAAAGTTAATTTGAATAAACTTCTACAATCACTAATATTTCTGCAGTTAGATAAAGTTTTATTTGCCTTGATATTTGATAGCTTTGAAAATCTTTTAAGAGACACTTAATTTTGCTTTTGCAGTTTTGAATAATTTATTATGTAAATTTATTTTTCCTTTTTTTTTTCTCCATTTTTCGACCCCCCCCCCCAATTTTGCGATCTCCAGACAAGTCGTATCATTGCCAAAATTGCATGCTGGGGCAAAGAACCTATGGATAAGAATGATCTTGAGTTTTATCTCAACTGGCTTAAGGATCAACTCAAGTTGCCTGTAAGTAATTTTTTTGGATGTGTCCAACACTTCTCTATAAGATGCTTTTTGATTGGCCATTTCTGTTCATATGTACAGAAAGAGATAGGAGAATTAGTGTCATCATCAAAAGAACATCTGTTCCGATCGATAGATGATGTATCAAGTGTTTGTATTTTACATTGTTGCCTGGTATTGTTTGTTGCTAATAGCTAAAAATCTTAAAAATGGCTAAAATTAACCAAACTTTTCAATTTTCAGCCAACTTTATAGCTAAAATGTTATATATATACTCATGTAAAGCCTACTTATGAAATAAAATAACCATACACTAAGACTCCAGAAAAAATTATTGATAAAGATCGTTCACTCAAAGATGCTAATTGATTTTTTCTTTATTAATCAAAATTTTTGGAGAACCATCCTCACCTTCCTCTTTCTACTACCACCTCAACTAGTAATACTATTACTGCTCCATTTAAAATCCCTTAGAAGTTAGAAATCTCAGATATGGACATAAGGATGGTGGACGCATTGTTGAACTTATAGTTTTCAGTTTTCGATATTCTGTCCCAACTTTAAGTATATGTCATCTATTATTTTTCCAATTATCATCTTGCAATTACCATTTTTTTCTGATTTTGAAAATACTATTTTTTCCCCTTGGTAAGTTCCTGAGAAATTTCCCGTGTAGGCTGAAAGTTATTCTTATCATAGGTCTATCCTAACTCCTGAGGAAGGTAATCTACACTCTTGTGCCAGACCTCTGAATGGATGAAGTGTATAAATCGAGCTTAGTATAAAATAGTAAAAAATATCATGAAAGATGGGAAAAAGAATACTTAATCACAAAAACTAATTTCCGTATCAATATGGAATACTTGTTTTTAGAAAATTCAGACTTTTCTTTTTTCCAAAATTTTTGTACTTGAAATGTCTTTCTTTTCCCCATAGAATAATGAGTACCTGCAAACTGCTGCCCGTTGTCTTCAAATGATGCTGCGAATTGAATTATATAGAAAAGCTTTTGTAAATGTTGATGGTATTTCTACGTAAGTATTTCCTGATTGCTATCAGTAATGACACAATACAAGTTCATTCTGTGGACTAATCTAATGAATAATATTGAATTATTGCTGAAAATTGAGTCGTAATTTGCTAAGTACATTTGTTTGAACTATACATCTTTTAATCATTTACTCAAAACTCATTTATATTTCATTTAAATTTTGCTGAAAGACTTCTGATAAAATTAATAACTACTGGAAACATTTTTAATCATAATTGATTTGTGTTGTGTTTTATCAAGTATGTTCATTTGAAGATATAACAATGATAATGACTGTAAATGTGAGACTATGAGATAAATGGTTTAGGATGATATTTCGTAAACTATTGCTCACTGCAATTCATCTAAGCCCCAAATCAAGCTTCAGTAGATGCTCCCCACTCCCTTAGTCATGATTTCAGCTCATCGGAGTGCAGTGGAATATTTGCATAGTTTATATATATCTATATATTAAAAAAAAAAAAAGGTCAAAAGCTTGTCTTATATATGTCAGATATGGTATTGGGATTTTCAGTTTTATCAAGCTTAGGGCTATTGTAAAATTTTTTAAAAATTGATAATTTATGATAGAATTATTTTCTTTTTGCTTCTTACAAAAAGTTGTCCGTTATTTTACTATGTTTGTATTTTAATGCTGCTCTCCCCAAATCTTTCTCTTTGTCTAGCATTGTCACTGTATTGGCCGGGAGTAAAGTTGGCTTCCAGATCCAATATCAACTCATCTTCTGTTTGTGGTCCTTATCCTTCAGTCCAACTCTTTCAGAAAAGATGAACAAGTATGTATGCCTTTTCTCATTTGATGACCTTTGCAATCTAGAGACTGGATGGACTTGATAAAGAAGGAAAACTCAGTGGTGTCCTTAGATGAACAAATTTTAACATTGGATTCTTCCTTTTTGACCAAATATTCTGAGAGTGCAGCAATACTCCAAATGTTTAAAGTCAGATAATTCATTATTTGCTTCATGGCCTGAAGCACTCTGTAGGTGACTCTGACCACTGAAAGATAGTGTTTGAATTTTGTAGTCAATTCATTGTGTCATTGCACTTTTAGGTAATTCTTTGAAGTTTAAAAAAAAAACCTTATTTCATAAAAGAATTCAAAGTTCTGTGTTTAAAAGCTATTCCAAGCAGTTTGTAAATTCAAGAGTTGAAATGAATTGAAAATTCAATATCAATTTCCCTTATTAATTTTTCATTAAGTTATTTATAACAATGAATGTAAATTGTTCCAATTTCTATATCCTGTGCTTAATGTTATCAGCTGGAAACTGATCACAGTGGGCGGCACCTGGCTCTGTATGTTACTCTAATCATTCCAGCATCTTGAGCCTTCCATCCATCTACCCCCGTATCAGACACAGTGTAACATTTTAATGTTTAGAAGAAAAATGTGTCACATGCTGGCAAATATAAATAATGCCTATGTTCATGCCTTCCATCACTGAGATTTTTCTCTTCTTCCTTCAGGTATAATATCATCGAGATATTATCTGATATCCTCAGTGAGTCTGTCAAAGAGAAAGTCAGCCGAATTATTCTATCTACATTCCGAGTAAGTTTCTCTTGATGACTATTCATTAATTGGTATGAATTAGTTATACTTTTTCCTTGACCTCAAATTTCAGTTATTTTCTTTTGTAATTCTTTGTCTAGTTATGCTTGTATTCTTTCTCTTCCAGACTCTTTCTAGTAGGTCTGAAAAATTTTGTTTGTAACATTCATTATCGAAGGATATCTACTCATTATCTATGGATATTTGCTTAATTTGAGTGAAATTGAATTTATGTGAAATATTACTTTTCTGCAACCTATCCTCAAAGATGATTTATGCTCAAAGCCAAGATTTCTCTAATATTGCACGAATGTTGGCATATGGAACTTTTGCATCGACTCAATATCTCTGAAACATAGAAAATATTGGTTTCTAGTAGCAGATTATCAGCTTGGATGTCTTACCAATGCATAAAATATCTTAATATTGTGAAAAATCAAACATTTTTCCTCTCTTACTTGATTTGAAATATTTCATTCAGCAGATTCAAATACCTGTATGAAGAAGCAATTTCTTTATCATTATTCAGTATTTAAAAAAATTTTGTGTGCATTTTTGTATTGTTCTTTCAACTGTGATCGTGACAAAGAATGTTAGTTCCTTGGGAGACAATTTTTTCCATGCAACTCTGAAACATAATTCTTTCAGATAAGATTGTTTGTTTTTCCTCTTGTCTCATTGTTTCTAGAATCTGCTTATAAAACCAACTGACACTGAAATACTCCAAGAACATGCTCTGGCTATGGTTCAGTGCAAAGTATTGAAACAGTTGGAACTGATCGAAGCAAGAAAACATGAAGACCCCGAATTTGAGGATGATCTGAAAATGTTACAAGAGAAACTTCTTGAATCTGTACAAGATCTAAGGTGAGTCATGCAATGAAAAGTTTATTTTCCTAGGTTTATTTATGAATGTTTTAAACATGATATGAACAAATATATGAATATAGTAGTTAAACCACTTGATTTTCAATTAAAGGTTTAGAATCACCTGATATATATATGTATGTAATGGAGTAATGATTTGCTACACAAATACGTTCATGTTTCTGCCCTGTTTGGGCTTCTTCAGGCAAATGATTTGCTTGAAGAAGCCCATGTATTTGTGTAGTGAATCCTTCCTCCATTATATTTTAAGCTCTACTCTAAATCAATTTAATGTTGAATGTATCGTACATAGGATATTGTATTATATTGCATCCCTGATTTGTATTGTGTGTGTGTGTATATATATATATATATATATATATATATATATATATATATATATATAACAGCTCAATAGGTGCAAACTTTTAGCCCTATCATTGTCATATTGTAGTTTACTACCACTTCCTTCATCCTAAAGGATAGTTCTGCATCCTCTACAGCAGAGTTTTTCAAATTTTTTGTACTCACAGAACTCCTGAGACTGAGCAAAAATTTTCTTGAACCTAAAAGATGCATAAAAGATTATTGAGCATAAAATCTAAAAGTGCCAAAGCCGTAAACTGAAGTCTACAGTAATGAGTTTATTTTAGAGCCGCAGCAGGTGGTTATTTTAGTTTTGCCGCATTTTTCAATTTGTCTGAGAAGGATTATGAATTAGTAGAAAGAAATTTTGAAATGCAGAAACAATTCCTTTGGTAAAGATTTTTTTTTTTCTTTTCTCTTTCTTTTCTTTTAACTTGGAAAAAAAGTTCATTTGATGAATATTCAAATGAGGTGAAATCTGGTCGCCTTGAGTGGAGCCCTGTGCACAGATCAGATCGTTTCTGGAGGGAGAACGCCATGCGTCTCAATGAAAAGAATTATGAGCTTTTGAAGTGAGTATTTATTCTTGTCTGTGGCTGAAATTCTTCTATGTTTTCGAGTCTTATGAATCATTTCCATCTAAAATTTACTTTTTAGAAAATATATTTAAGAACTCATCGCCCTGTTTTGCATTCAGGTTTATTACTAACAACAAAAGAACCAGCTTGTTTAGCTAAATATTCTCTACCTGTTGACCATATCCTTAGTATTTGCCTTGATTTGAGTTATCAATGATCAAGATAGTCTTGACTGAGACTGTGTAGATTTAAAATTGTGAAAAAACCTTTATTTTTAATATTCTTAATCTTTAAATGGAAATAATTTCATTCGGACTGTTGATAATTTTTAAAAAAAGTTTGTGATTCAGTGTTGATTCTGGTTCCCTGAATGCATCATAGGAATAGCAAGATCATTTATGCTATCAAATGAATGTTTCCTTTTTCTTTTTGTAGAATCCTAGTAAGATTGTTGGAAAGCAGTAAAGATCCTCTTATCTTGTCTGTAGCAGCTCATGACTTCGGTGAATACGTTCGTTATTATCCTAGAGGCAAAAAGTAAGTTGCATTCTCTGCTCTCTTTTACGTACAATAATGCACCAAGAATTTTTTTTTTTTTGTTAGAAAAAAAAAAAGTTGAAGCTTGAATTTATTTTAAAATAATTATCACATTAAATTTTTTAATTTTTTATATTGCTCAAAGATAGAAAGGGACGCAATTCAGTCATTTTTGTTGTATAGAAATCATAAATAAGAGTTGCTTCCCTTCTCAATGCGTAGCTGGAAGACGAGGAACCACATCGATTTAATCCATTTTTCTTACCGAATCTACATTCGTAAATGCTGTATTTCTTGTTTACTTAGATATTTTACATGAGTTTTATAAGCATGTGTGTTATATATATATATATATATATATATATATATATATATAATTCTTTGGGATTTTCAAGTTGCATTTAGATTTACAATTTAATGAAAAATCACCAGAATCAGTGATTTTAGGATTGTAGAGGTAAATTCCTTGAGTAATAATGTTTTTAATTAAGGTTAATATTCAAAGTGTTTCCTATGTCGAGGGCTTTGAAGAGGTTGCAGGAAAAAAACTAATTTATAATTTTTTTGCCACTATCTACTTTCATCTTAATTTTTGTTGCTTTTTATTGCAACTAAACTCGGGCTGAGTTCCCTCCAATAGTGAGTAAATGAATTAACAGTACTTAGTGGAATAATAATGATTTACAATAAGTCATTTATTAAAATAAATAAAATAGGATCAGTGAAACTGAACCACCAGCTAACAACAAACATAGTGCAGTAGAGATGGAGATAGTGAGAATGATTGCATGTTAAGTGAGCCAACATAGAGGGTAGTGAGTTCAATTCCCACCTAGAAATTATCTTTATTCAGATCCACCTTGTTGCTGAAGGGAAATCAGCCTGAGTTTAGTTGCGATAAAAAGCAGTAATTATCAAGGTTAATGGTAGTAAAAAAATTAATGATAATGTAGTTGCTCAATATTACTAATTAAGTATTCATTTGTAATCAATTTAATTTGGTTTAATAAGGAAATCAAATCCAGATAATTCATTTTGATATAATCTCAATTTCTATTTTCATGTATCTATAACTGTAAGATGAAATCTCATCACAGGATTTTTTTTTTTATTCTAGTCATAATGAATACCAGTTCAAATATCATATGTAGTAATGACCTCAGAAATTTCCACAAAAAATATTTCTTCCAAATAAGAGAGCCTTAAAATCTTTTTTTTTTTTTTTTTTCTTTTTTTGATAATTAAAGAAATGGTAGCAAATTTCGACCTCTAAAAGTGGAAAAAATTCCTTTTCACCTTGAGAATTAAAAAAAAATTTTCAGTTTTTGACCCCTCGCTGATTTTGGTCCCTAAATATAATGGAAATCTTCATCCTTGATCTTGACCCCTAAAAGTAAAAAAGAATTTCCCCTTGATTTTGACCCTGTAAATCCAAATGAATTATCAACTGATTTCTGTTCATTTGTTTTGAACATTCTTTCTAGCCTTTTATAAAATAAAGGATTTTGTGGCATTGGGATCCTAAATTTCATCAGTTTCAATTTATTTTTAATTGCCAACCGATACGACACCTGTAATGATAGATTTTGATTTTTCTTTAGTTCAAGAGAAATTACACCAACTTTACTAATGTTTATACTTTGATTTTTTTTTTCTCTCCCCCCCCCCCCATCAGTGTGATTGAAAAGCTTGGTGCTAAACAGTTGGTGATGCAGTACCTCACTCATGAAGATCCAAACGTGCGCTATGAGGCCCTGATTGCCGTACAAAAACTCATGGTTCACAACTGGTAAGTCAGCTTGCTCTTTTTCATTGGTGAACTTATGATGAAACATTTGTATTTATGCAATTGTTGGTTTCTCATCTGGTGGTACAACTTGGTTTATCTCATTTGGAAATATTTAGAAAAAAAAAAGATTCAACAGCATTCATTTTCAATTTTGTAGCTATAGGAAAAATCCCAACGTTTTTACGACACAAAAAGATAATTGTTTCAAATATTGATTCAATATTTACTTTTTTGTTGTTTCTGTCATCCTTATTATTACTAAAAAATAACATAATATAGAATGATCAGTCAAATGGATGTGTCAAGAAAATTGACTATATCTTTTTATTCGTTTGATGGATTAAATAATGTGATATTTTTTTTTATATGGAGAAGGTTCCACAGTTTGATTCCTACTACAAAAATCAAATGTACAGAATGATACAGTAATCCTCACTATTATGAACCTTGATATAACAATTTTCGGCTATAACAAACTTGTGGATCCATCCAAATGGACTTCAGATCTGGCGAACATGTTGACCATAAATTTGGTGTCATCCTAGTTTTGTACTCCAACCTTTTGTAGAAATAGCATTACCTTCCCGTTTTCAATTTCAAATGGTAATATGGTTATATTTCAATTGTTATCTTCATGAATTTCAATTTAATTCTCATTTATTGACATTACTGAAAACTATGTGACAGCATTCCCGTTTTGAATTTTACCTCAATCTCATTTCACACATGAGTGTGAAGAAGTCACTTGGTTTCACTTAATCGTTTCAACTTGATATAAAATTTTCATTACTTTATTACTGTACTTGAATATTTCAAAAAAAATTTTTGTCATCAAGTTATTGTTTCATGAAATTTATAAAATAATATGAAAATAGTGCCACAAACTTTGTTTACTGAATAACAAGAAAAATAATGTAAAGTAAGGTTAAGAATAGAAAATCAACCTAAGGGCAGCTGAATTGCCTTGTTGAATGGAGCCCACTAAATGCACAAAACTACCAACCTTATTTCTTGGCATGATTATCAGGTATAACAAACTTGCAGCTGTAGCAACAACCCCTCACTCCAATTGGTTTGTTGAAGCAAGGATTTACTAATATATATATATATATATATATATATATATTTATATAACTTTTTTTTTCCTGTTTTCATCATGTATGCGTTTGCCTGATGTCTATGGTTAACTGAGACACAATGAAATTCAAATGTAGATGAGTTTACCCTTGCCACGAAAAAATGACAAAAATATATTCAGGTTAATTGCAATTATTTAGACACTTAGTTTCACAATTACTCTTTATATTCCAATTCAATTCAGAAAATAGTCATATTATTGTATACACTCATCCATCCTATTGTTGATAGTGAAATTCTAAGGGAAGTAACTCTTGCGTAAAATATTTAAGTTATTTCCCTTGGACTATCACAGACAAGAAATGACTATGAGAATACCTTGAATAGTGCTGTTTTTGATTTGTGTGAGTTTTGATGAAAAGTATTGTTGTACAAATAATTAAATTAAATTAAGTGTAAAAAAAGAGCTCATTTAATCTTGATAATGGTGTGGTTTTAAACAGTACAGACTATGGAACCAATTAACCGCTCTAGTCAAGGTATATCTGTATGCACTTTGCATATTTCAGCAGGTAATTTTTCATTATTCTTATTTTGAGTACCTAATTATTTATATATTTATTTTCTAGGGAATACCTGGGCAAACAACTTGAAGCAAAAGAACCGGTAAAAGCCCAGCCTGGAATGGCTGCCGTGAAGGGTTAAGAAGACCCAAAGAAACATAGACTCTTTAAATTAAAAGACAGATATTTGTCAAGTGAAATCCTCTTTTCTTGTCAATTGATTTCTTAAACCAGGGACCAATTAGAATTGAACAAAAAGGTGTAGACTGATTTCTCCAAATAAAGACTGTTATTTGACCAATAACGGTGAGAGTATCAAGAAAGAGAGTAGCAGCAGAATGGTTGTCTTCATAATGCTTACCTAATTTTGGTGGAAGGTGTTTGCAGAATGATCCAAATGTCTCTTTCAAAGGACAACCTCATCATTTAATTGACCAACCAGATATTTGTTATCATCATTGTTGTTATTAAAGGATTGTGATTGGTTAAAAAATGTCACATACTGGGCTTATGTTGTGTTCCATGATTGGTCAGATTTTTATTATTACTGCCTCTGTCCCATAATAGTTGATACATTTAGTGTATGAAATATTAATGCAAAAAATGTAACCACTGTGGGACAGGTAGTATTATTTTTTTTAAAAACTTTGTATCAATTTATTTATTTTTTCCAGTTGAAAAAAAAAGGAAAGAAAAAAGTTATGATTAAGCCAGATAAGGTCTGTTTATTCTATTATTATGTGCCATAGTCCATACTTACTATTTCCTTTCAAAAATGATGGTAGATGTATATATTATTTAGTGACAGATTGATTGTTCCCTGAATGACTATATCCCAGTCATTGGTTTCCTGGACATTAGATAAAACAAGAAAAAATTTCTTTTTTTTTTTTTTTTTTTTGGTTTAGTTACAAAAATTTAGTATAAACGTAATTAATCTAGTTAATTTACTAGAAAAATATTGGAGATGAATTATTTTTGGTTCAAAAATAAATAAAAATTTTATTATTCATTCAGGAAATGCAAGAAAAAATAGTTTTCATGTCATCTTCCTTGTATTGATTAAATCATAATAGTGAATGCATTAGTATTTTATTTTTTATTTTTTCAACGGAAAATAAGTTTCTATTTCGTTATTTACTAGGGTTTTTTTTTTGTTTTTTTTGTTTTTTTTGTTAACTTGAAGAATAGGAAGGGTGCGTACAAGAGTCATAAAGAAAAGTGATATGCAAATAACCGGGATACAAAAAATACCGGATGCAAATGTCAAAGGAGACCAATGACCGTGATGTAGTTTGTCCAGGATGCAAATGACCTAGTACCATATTTTTTCCAAGAAATCTCGTTTTCTATCTGTCTATTCAAGAAACAAGGGGAGACTACTCCCCTCGGTGAATTATGAAAGATGATTTGGGTAGCAGACTTTTCCTGAGAATAATAGGAAGTTATTTTAAATTATAAGTGAATATTTTTACTGTTATCTCTTATCAATAGACCTTTCAGAAAACTTGATGGCCTATTAAATGCTGTTGAAACAAGTAAATATCCAAAACCTACAGACGCAGAAGTGCTTCCATGACCATTGATGATAATGCTTCATCAGTAGCAACATTCTTAATGAGCCAAATTGTCATTACTTAATAACCTCTTGAATATCTTCTATGATCTTCCAACTATTCTGCCTTGACGTTGAAATGTAACTCGCCCTCAGAATCAATAATTGAATAACCGTGGCGTCAAATTTTGAATTCCTGTAAAATTTCCATTGAGGAAATAAATGTGGTCAGAATAAATTCTCTTTATTACATCCCTGGCGTTTTCCACTTGATAATGTCTAAATAGTTTGAAAAAGAAAGTGTAGAAATATCTAGATTCTTCAGAATCTAGATATTTCTTCATGTTTTTGTGTTAAAAAAAAACTTTTAAAGAATAGATATGGTCAGATTAAATTCTATTATAGACATCACTGATGTTTTCCACCGGAAAAACATCTAGAATAGAAAAACGTCTAGATTCACCATAATCTAGGTGTTATTAATGAACCCGTCAGAATAAGTCCAGGAGAAAGTTGAGTTGTTTTTTTTTTTTGTTTGTTTTTGTTTTTTTTTTTTGTTTGTTTTTGTTTTTTTTTTCTAAAAATTGAAAAAAAAATCTTGGTGTGTACAGGAGTACTGATGCCAATCTCCAAATCTGTAGCCAAAAAGTTAAGGCCAGTAGCCAACAAACGAACACATGCACATAAAATGATACAACCTTTAGCGATTTTGGATGGCTACAGTTCTATTATTTACCATCAAGCTGAATGATTTTCATCGCAAGTCCCTCACAAGGGAGGTAACTCATATAGATTGGCCAAATTCTTGAGTAATTTAATTATTTTGATATGATTTATATACGCAAATATTATTGCTCATAATAAAGGGTTATAATTTTAAGCTGTACTTAAATACTACACAGATGATATTATTCTGAATAAACTGAAATACACTATATCATTTTAATTTCATTTTTCAGGTCATTTTACTTCCACTATTACATGTAAACAGTTTAATATTTTACGCAAAGTTTTTCAATTTTTATGTTTTTTTAAAAATTTAATCACAAGAGTGTTGATGAAAATATCTGCAACAGTTATTTCTTATAGCATAACACGCATTGTACCCATAGAAAATGACGGGATTATTTACTTATGGGTTGATACTTCTGCTCAGGATCAGATGTGTGCACTCATTAAAATGTATTTCGCGCGCACACTAACACACACAAACACACACACACACACACACTGCATTTTATTTGTGAAATAAGGAAAAGAAATCCAAAATGTAACCAGTTACATTCATTCATTTTGGAACACTTAGTGAAAAATACTATACAGATGTCCCAGATTAGTGTTTCAGTGAGTTTCTTACGCTTCTGTCGTGTTACTCAGTGTCTGTTGCGGGGGAGGGGGATATGTGTTTATTTGAAGCCTTGGAGATTCCAAAAGGGAAATAGGACTCCAGTCGGTAGAATTGTAGGAATAAAAAAATAAAAATTTATTTTAGATATCATGTCAATTATTTCCACTTGACAGAAGGGGATATTTTTCTAAAATGTACGTCTTGATTCATTATTGAAAGTTTGGAGATATAATATTTGTTGGAACACAAGTGAGAAATGATGTTTCAAATATATCCCGGAAACCTTCCAACAATTCATTGCAAAAATTTAATTATTCACCTTACATAGAAATAATAATTTTTACTTGCTTTAAGCAGTACGAAAACTTCGGATTTAGAGTCTGGGATATTTGAAAATGCCTTCTATTAGAAAGGGGGTGGTGAGATAGAAAAAATCTTCTGAGATTTCAGTTGCTACAGAAGTTGCAAAAAAGTATAAGAAAGACTAAAAATTACAAACGATTTATTCCCCTGGCATAAGTTGTCCTTATTTACCCGAATCCATACGAAAACAGAATGTGACACATGGTCGGTTAAATGTGAGTATACCACACACACAACTATTATCTTGAGGATATGAGAGCTATTGACTTGGGGTCTTGGGGCGTATCCTGAACCCTCTTAACTAAAAATGCGAACCCCATTGGTTATAGCTCCGCATCTGCATTCATCTGGTCAAAAATAGTCTGAACAGACATCCAAAATTAGGATAATCTAATCCACAAACAATACAGAATTTTTTTAAAATTATTATTATTTTTTCTTTTTATCACAACGTCCATTCAATTCTTGCATCTTTGTTCAACGGTCGTATCTGAAGTAAAAACTACCTGAAAGTTGGGATAAAAAGAAACAAAAATTAAGTGAAAAACTAGTAAAAGAAAATTCATAGTGACGATATTCCTTATAAGAAATCTGGAGAACCCAAGTCTTAATACAGTATTCGTTTGTGTTCTGGTGAAATGGAGGTTCTACTTGAACTATACTTAGCAGCGAACGGGTTTAGATGCGTCTAGGCATCTCTATTTGACGCTTTTCTGTTTGGCTGGTCGATTCAGATCCATCAACGTTAAATAAGACGAAGGAGGAGAATGTGTGACGTCATTAAAAGAACATCTCCCTAATAGACGACGTGTCACGTGTTTGTTTTTTTTTTTACTGTGTTGCCAAGTATCTGTTGTAATAAATAACTTAAACTGTCTGCTGAAATGGTTAAAATTGGCTTAACTATTCAATTTCCAACAAACTTAATTGCTTAAAATAGTATATATATTTGAAGCCCACTTATAAATTAATATAACCATACACTAAGACTTCAGGACAAACTATTGATAATTGTACTCTTACTTTAATTCAAACTGACTTTTTTCTTTTTCTAAATAAAATTTTTTGGTGAACCATCCACACTTTCCTTTTCCTCATCCAATCGGACTGGTACACTGTCTGCAGGGTCTCAAAGTGCAGAGTTAAAATTTTGGTATTTTTTTAATGTTGGTATCGTTGAAAGGTTTATGCTCGGAGAATGTCACAAATTCTTCGACCCGACTTAATTGGATGGTCAATCATATGAAATCAATCAACAGATTCCTGCCTTTAGGAACTTTTAGTCAATTCAAACTTTCAGTCAAAGTCTATTGTTCCATGAATTACTCAGACTACTGAATTCATCTGTTTTATTAGAATCTGTCAGCCTAAACTGTCTACACAGGCTTCTTCAGTTTCCAAGAGAGTCTGGCTGGCTGGCTGGTCGTGTATCGCGCGTACGTGCTACACGAATGAACTTGCAGGGCTGAAAATCTAAACGTTTACTCCTTATGTTTAGAAAAAAAAGCTTTTTTTTGAAAATCCTCAATAATGGGTTTTCAGTTGGGGTTCAATTTAAAATTTAAATTTATACTAAGTTGGTCCCATAGATTTTGGCCAGTAGCGTTGAAGGTTTTTTTTTTTTTTTTAAAGTTCGAACTTTTTCAGGGATCATGTCCCAACAAAAGGCAAGGGAAGTAATTCATTTATTCATTGATCATCCATTTTTAAAAAATAGTTTAATTGCTCACCCCAGCACAGCTACCAAAAGACATTGGTCACATGACGGTTTCTATTAAGTGACTAACCACACCTGTTTATATACTAGCTGTTCATGTTACCGGTAGGGTTGGATTATTGCATATGTAGTAAAAGCAAATTATAGCATTTAAAAAATATATATCTTGCGTTGATGTCTCCCAGGGTTCTTTCTGACATTCATCGTTCGTCAGGGCCGTAACGAAGGGAAAAAGTTGGGACTGACAAGAGGGTATCCAAACCAAATCCAGCTGGGGATATCCCAGGAAAATTTCGTATTTCCTAGCATCTCAGGACCAAGTTCCTTGCATTTCTGCATTCTGAGGGTATAAAATATACCATTATCAGCAGTTTAATATTTGCATAAAAGCATGTATTAATCTGGCTTCCAAGCAAAACAAACCAGACATAAGGAATTTATTTCAAAATTGTTTGTTGTTACTTTCATATTTTGTTTTATTCTTATTCATTTTTTTTATTTGCCAAAAGTTTTGGGGTGTGCCCCCCTGGCTCCCCGCTCGTCATGACACTACTTGTGTATGGGTTGTTCATTAGACGAAGCTTCTTGGATTATGAGGCAGCTAGATCCGCTATCATTTTTATCAAGTTGTCCCACAAAAATGTGATACTGAAAAGAAAGAATATGCTTGGAGACACCCTACAGTTGTTTCGGAAGTATGTAAATTTTGAGCCAGAGCTTGAACCGATGTCCTTGTATCAGATTTCACAACATTCCTTGGGTTTTTGTCATCAACAACTAATTGAGGACGCCCCCGTGGATCATTATCAAGGCTCATATATCTGGAATGAAATTTGTGGAACCATTGTCGAACTGTTCTTTCTGAGCAAGCTCCCCTTCCAAATGCGAGATTGATGTTCTCGAGAGCTTGAATAATATTTTCATCGTGTTTACAAAACACCAGACTGATTTCATTTTAGGACAGCATCTTCAAGAGTTGGGGTTATCTTATTGAAACTAATAAGACGAATGAATAAGTTAAAAATTTAAAAAAAAATAAAAAAAGAAGCTCATATCGTATGAATAGTTGAACGTGTACGACAACATATTTGGCTTCAGATTTTGTCGAAATCACAATCATAAAGACAAACGTCCAAAAACGATTGATTCATGTGGGACAACCTATTAACATGCCTTCTCAATGCCAGGTGACTCTAAAGAACAGACAAGCATGCCTAGGTAACCCTCTAAGCTGGGGAAGCAACTCAGCTGAAGGTAGCTGTAGGCATTGGCGTCCGCTGACCTTTTTCCAGGGAAAAGGTGGGGGGGGCAATAGTATATTTTCAGGAGAGATGCCCCCAGGGAAGGGGGTGTATTTGGAATATGTTTTAGTGGCAACCCTATTACCAATGAACAAGACATCTTTTCGTGTGGGGACATTAAGTTAGGGTTACATAAAACACTTGTACTCCACGATTATCCTTCCTTAGCTATAAGGTTCCAACTCTCGAAGACCCTCGCCCTAGGTGAGGAGGCTTGATCCAGGGGGTGCAAATGTCCTTTTTGACCCCTGCCCCACCAGCAGACGCCCATAGACTCAACTGGAGGTAGCTTTAGGGACTAAGACCTGTAGTGATAAGCAGATCGAACGTTTATACGCAAACTACTCCACAGCGTGCGGCCCGATGCATTGGAGGGGATCACAAATAAATAGCCATGTAGAACTTAATTACTATTCCCATGGCAAATATATCATAAGTAATTATGTCAATTGAAGATGATGTCAACTCCTCATTGAAGTTTGAAACTATTTTTGGGTGGCTTTCTCACAATAAGTCCCAACAAAAGTCTTGAAAAATATATTTTTGAACACGTTATCATTATACACATACTTCAATATAAACTCTATTATCAATAAACTAGCTTTGCTATAATTATTTATGAATAGTCAGACAATTTTTCTCGTCTTTTTATCTATTCATTGTTTCACAACGTTGGAAAATTGTCCGATCATATCATACATAAAGATTAATACACCCCGTCTAACAAAATTCAGACAAGAATTATTTTGCACAATGTTCATCTTCCGATATGAAGTTACTGTTCAGATTTTGATATGGTGGGCCCCAAAATTATGGTGGTGGTGGTGGTGGTGGGGGGCTTATTGTGATCTTCATTCGATCCTGGTGATAATACAACGGTATATCGACTCCAGAATGTAAACTCTGAAGCAGTTCAAGTAGTAGATGATAAATGAGACGTAGTTGTCCGGCTGCCGAATAACGCGTCCTCGTTTCTCGTTCTGCGCGACACGCCCCGAGTCAAGTAGGAAAGGAACAATTCTCTACATTGCTATATCAACATTACAACCTAGCAGCAATAAGCATACGCAGATGTACTTTCCAGGATGAATCTGATTTTAAAAACATCAAAACAAACTGACAATTTTTCCAATAACGCATCAGGGCCCGGCTATTATAAAATTTAGCTATTTTGAACGACTAAAAGTGGCTAGATCTTTTTAAAATGGCAAAATCTTGGGTTGATTTGAGTGTTCATTTGTAGTTTATCTAATCGTAGAGTGTCTTAACTAGATCTTATTTTGCCAACGATTTCGTGCTAAAGTAGCAGAAATTGCAGAATTAATAGAACATATTTTTTTTTTAAATACTTAGGACGTTATTATTTCTTAATTCTCATCTTTTATATTGTCAGTGGAATCACTCAAAATAGAATAAATCTTTGAAAAAAAATACCAAGTGAATTCCTTTTAATTCTCGTACTTTTTAAGCACTGGTAAAAAAATATTTTTGTAACCGGAAAAAAAATTTGAATCCCAAATTCAGGTCTTATTGATATAGCTTGCAACTGGATAACTTTTCATGCTGTTCATCATCAGTCTTTCAACGTCCGTCATTGGACATAGACCTTCCCCAGAATTCACCACACTTCTTTATCATGGGCGTCGCGGAGCTAGTACTTTTTGAATTTGTCTAGCTCGTCTCTCCATCTAATATTTTGCCGGCCTTGGTTCCGCATGTGATCTCGGGGGATCCATGTCGTGAATCGCGATGTCCATCGGTTGTCCGCCATTCTTGCAACATGGCCAGTCCCCTGCCATTTGAGATTTTTAATGGATTCTATGATGTCCCTGACTCTTGTCTTTTCCCGGATGTACTATGCTGTCTTGTGGTCACTCCAAGTGAGGCCCAGTATAATTCTTTCATGTGCATGGTTCTCAATTTGCGAACCTGTCTCTTGGTTTGGTTCCATGTTTCAGCTCCATAAGTGACTATTGGGAGGATGCATTGGTTATACACCCTTCTTTTTAGGATTAATGGGATCTTCTTATTTTTGAAGGTTGAGCTTGCTCTGCCAAAGGCTTGTCATCCTAGTGTGATTCTTCGCTTGATTTCTTCTTATTTTGAGGGTCTCATGGAGATTCGTTGTCAATTACCAGTATACCTCCGATTCTAAAGATTTTTCTTGAAGAAAGATTATATCAGAAAGAAAAAGATCATCTGCTTTTCCCCAATCTTTCTTCTTGATAATAGCACAAATATTTTGACGATAAAATAAACTTTTATCCATATTTGAGGCTTTTTTCTCAGATGACGATTTAAGCTTATGTGATTCATTCGAATGAAAATTTGTAAGTTAAGCTGTAAAAAATGTTTTTGAATTATGTATATTTTTTAAACAACTCAGTATGCTATTGAAATTAGTGACAAAAATATTCTCACTTGTGTTTAAATAAATTGTAACTTGAAACTAAAATTCCTACGGCGAGAAGTTGTTGCTGAAGCTCATTTGGTAAATACGTCTTTTTGTTGATAGTCTGTTGTCAAAAAAAAAAAAAAAAACGGAATGAGTGGACATCTAGATCTTTACACGTCTCATATAGATAAGCTTCTTTTTTTTTTTTCATTGATTTCGAATAAATGATTTGAACTTTAGGCATTAAAATTATATGTCATCAAAAGTTAACGAATTCGGATTTAAAAAGTCAAGTCGAAGTGAATTGTTTAAGAAGTGTCAAACACCAAAACACGTACATTAGTTAATCTTAATAATAACACTAGGTTTCACGATAAGATAATCTTATTATTTTATACCAGAATATACCCACGGGGTTATTTCTGTATGGATTGGAGCTTGAAGCTATTTTATTGGGTAATTCATTTTAATTCAAGTATCCGGATTTTAAATTCTTATTCAAGTCTCAACTCAACTCAAGCTGATTTAATGTGTGATGACCAGAAATGAAGTCTTAAGAGTTTCTTTGATGTAATCCTATTGCTATGTCTTAATAGGAAGGTAAATCAACAAATGAGATCATTTGAGCGCTAACAAACGAACAAACAAATAAATAAACGAAGATAAGCTTGCATTTAAGCTCAATATAGTTCAGATAATAACAGAGCTTCAAAGATATAAGAATAAAGAAAAATGAATTCATTTGATATTAAAAAAAACAACATTTTGTTGATTCTACAACTTCGAGTGTCTTTCCGATATAAATTATAAGAATTCAAAAAATAATAATATCCTGGGTATTTAAATTTTCATTTTATTTTATTAATTCTGCAATTTCCAATATCTTTACCCAAAATCGTTGACAAAATTAGATTCGGTACTTTTTATAATAATATAAGTAATCTTTGTGACAACTATTTGGATGCGGACAATCTACGTTTACACAATCGGATTTTAGACTAAGTGAACGGTCGCAGTAAAAGATTTACAAATAGCAGACAACTTGGAACAAATATGAGACTTTTTACTTCTTATTTACATCTGCTTGTGGGGAGAAATACAGTCAGAAATAACAAGAGAAAATTTATTTGATCATTTTTCAATATTAATTTCAACATTTTATTCATTTCAGTCTTACAAATTATTACAGTTATTCAATTTTTCATAGTGGTTAATTGCAACCTCACCCTCGATCCTAAACTAAGAAAAACTAGCCATTTTTAGCCATTCAAACTGTCCAAATCAGTTTTCTAAATATGAAATATAATCAGATAAAAATATGTTAGTCTATTTCGATTCAGGCCCGGTGGAACTCCTCTCGGATTGGGGAGAGACCCCAAAAGAGTGCCTTTCTTGATTTAAACAGATCAACAAGTTCTGTAATAAACGAGTCCGTAGCTACTGGGGACTGGATGAAAACGTTGATAATGATCGCGCTCTGTCAAGGGTCGCTTCTGATTCAGTATGGGCTGGTCGCAACATTAAAACGCAACAGCTTTTCAAGTGAAATCATTGAAATCGACGATGGTTCAGAAGCTAGCTAGTTGTAATTTTTGTGAAAATATTACCACACATTTGTTCTAAAAACTATGTGATTTTCTAAACTTGAAAGAAGTTATAAAAACTTTTTAAAAAATTAAATATGCAGAGTAAAATTTTGCACTAAAGTTGAATTTATCTACTTCAATATCTACTACTACTATCTGAAAGATTTACCAGCAAGTCTTCTGCATGATTGGATGAGCTCTTTTTGAATGCTAAGTGGTTGCAGTTGGCGTGGAACATTTTCCTGTGTTCTAACTTGGTGTTGATTTGAACTTTACATTTTATCACTCACGTTGACTTGAATATCTTCAACGATGTAGCTCTTGTCTGCTAGGATGTAGTCAATTTCGTTTTTTTGGTTTCATGACGGGGACTCCTCTAAGTCCTCTTTCTATTGTCTTTCTTTTTAAAGGTGTTCATGATTTTGAACCCGTTTGCTGCTGTAAAATTTACAAGATCTTCGCCCCTCTCGTTCCTTATTTTGTATTCATGTATTCTTCATTACGTTGTCCTACTTAGGTGTTGAGGTCTTTCATATTGATGTTGAAATACTTTATTTTTGTTGAGTATGGACTTCGAGATATCGTAGAAATTGTTTATCTGTTCGTTGATTGATTGTTAAGTTTGAGTGTAAACTTGAATGATGTTCAGTTTGTATCTCTTTGAGAGCTGCACAGTGACAATGGTCTGAGATGGCTTTGAATTTTACAATATTGTTAATTTGAGACGGATTTTTGCACCAAAATAAAACTCAACGGGTTTTGTATCTTCAATATGTTCTGAATGAGAGAAAAAAAGTCTACAAAAATTGTACGAGGGGAAAATCCAGAAATTCAAAATGGACACCATAAAAGACTGTTCAAAGTTAACAATTCGGTAGGCGCATTGCCCAGGACGTACGGGAGGAGACAGAATCCAAGTTCGGACGAGCGATTCTGGAGAAAGTAGCAATTAAAGGTTAGGGGAAAAGGTTCATCTTCTGTCTCTTACAAAACACAAATCAAATGAAAAGCCGTTCATAGCCCGGTTCCGAGTTGGAATAAACTATGCAGTTGAAGGCATAATGAGGATTAGGAGAATGAAATACCTAGTTTTCAGTATTGGGCTGGAAAATGGGGCGTCTGCGTCTCAGTTCTGGGTGGCCTTTCCCCGGTGGCACAGCCCATGCAAAGCAAAATACGAATAGAACTTATTCCCGGGAATGCACTTTCAGATAAAGATTTATGCTCTTCTGCATTCCGCTGCCCTATCCACAATACTTGCACACTCACCCATATACATACATACATACATACATACATACACACACACACACACACACACACACACACACACACACACATATATATATATATATATATATATATATATATATATATATATATATATATATATATATACATATATATATATATACTGAAAATGGCACCATCCCATCAATGAGGGTATATGCATATACATATACATACGCACGCACGTACGCGCACACACACACACACACGTATATATATATATATATATATATATATATATATATATATATATATATATATACTGAAAAGGGCACCATCCCATCAATGAGGGTATACGTATATACATATACATACGCACACACACACACACACACACACACACACACACACATATATATATATATATATATATATATATATATATATATATATATATATATATATATATATATACCCCTCATAGATGGGATGGTGCACTTTTCAGTTTTTATTTATCCCCGGAATTCGAAATTGTCCTTCATGGGCCGGAAATAGTTCATGTTTTGACGATTTTTTTTTTGTGGAGGTGGGGCACTTGAGTTGAAATTCTGGGCGAGGGGAGGGAGTTCCTCGTCCTCCCCGCCCCTGATTCCGCTACCTATGCAATAAGATGGGCTCGTTGATTTGTTTAGAGGATGTGCAAAACATATACGTTTTATTTTTTCAGATCCTGTTAGATTAGGGAGAATCCCATTGGTTGAAATACAGATGACTCGATTTTGGTAGAGACCAGTTCGCACTACGATCTTGGCTCTTCAAATACTGATTTCCCCCATATCCGAAAGTAAAGTGGTCTTATAAAAACCTTTCGTAAGCCAAAATGGCGTAAATCGAAGAAGTAATTACTAAGCATTCCCAGCCCCAGACGATGGTATGTTTGGCTGAGTCGTCAGAGTTTAGGTTTGTGTTCAGTACAAGAGACTGGGGATGTAGAAGTGGGAGGAAAAATGTGTGCGGTGGCTCTATTACGGTTCACTGCAGATCAGACGCTGAACGATATCTTTGCTTTTTTCGTAAAAGTGAAAAGGTGGCGTAATGCGAATTTTTGCTAAAAATGAGATGTGTGTACTTTTTAGCGATGAAAAGCTGATCGGTAGCATAGTGCATAGTGGAGAGACATCAAGACAAAAAGCATCAAGACAAAAAGCATCAGTCAAAAAGACAACAGTGTAGTACAAATATTTAAACTGAATGTGTACTTATCAAGTAAATCAATTTAGTATTTTCATAAATTTGAATAAATAAAGTTTTATTGCGATTTTATTGAACTACTGAATTAGTACAAATTCAATTGGAATATTCGTAGTACAATGTTGTCGTTCTGATTGATGCCTTTTGACTGCACACGATTGTGACTTTTGATAGACCATACTACACTATTGTCCTTTCTACTGATCCATTCTGGCTTGACGCTTTTTGACCTGAATTCGTTATCGATGCATTCAGTTGCTGACACTGCTATAGCGTCTTCTTTCAAGTAGGCGTTCAGCATTTGTAAATAGAACTTCAGATTACATCCTGTTCGGACAGATTCAATTCGGACAGATAGAACAGTTGTATTTTTGTCTAGTTCGATTTAGAAAAGCTCATTTTCATCTCCTCGAAAAACAAAGGGGGGATACTGTCGGGAACAAACTAAGGGGACAATTTAGGAAATAACAAACATTGCGAATAGAATCCATCATTAAAAACCTACTCAGGGGAGTATTTAAAAACCAAAACAAAAAAGACATAATAAGGAGTAAATGTTTAAATATCCAGCTGTATGGATGCAGCCTGCACACATTATACATACACACATACACCCAGTAAGCCAAACAAGCTTAAAAACGGAAGAAACCTCCATTGACAGTTCCAGCTGCATGGATGTAGCCTGTACACGTTATACATACACACATACACCCAGTAAGCCAAACTAGCTTGAAAACGGAAGAAACCTCCATTGACAGTTCCAGCTGCATGGATGCAGCCTGTACACGTTATACATACACACATACACCCAGTAAGCCAAACTAGCTTAAAAACGGAAGAAACCTCCATTGACAGTTCTGGTTAACGGGTTCAAAAGAGCAAATATGAAACCATGCAATTCATACTGAAATACATGCTATTTTGTTAATTCAATTAATAGTTGAAGGGAAAATATTGTTTATCTATAAGTTCCTGAGTATGGTCAGAACCTTTGGCGTGAAAAAAAGCATCAAACTTACATAGGATATCATTTTTTTTCGTTAATTTTTTTCGTGTTATTATTTAAAGGAGAAGGATTGGAAAAAAACAGATATGATCTTATTCTGAGAAAAATTTATAGAATCGGGGATTTACATAAAATCAACAGCGTGGGAAGTTGTTCAGTTGTAAACATTAAAGTGAAGTAAATTTGGCATTCGAAAATTCTCTAAAACTAGTAATGAAAGATATTGTTTTTATAAAATAAATGCTTTAACGATATAAAAATATTAGAAATAAAAACATAACATCAATGTGTAAATGAAAGAAAAAAGATTCCGCAATTTTCAGAGTCTTTAAAATATAAGATATACGAATATAAGTCTACAATATTTTTTGGTATTCGAAAAAAATATTAGATCGATTCTACAATTTCCAATACTTGTACACAAAATTGTTGGCATAATTGAACTTATTACATGTTGACAATGAATTCGAACAATACATGAACTGTAGGTAAACTTCGATTTCAATCCCAAAAAGAAAACCTTTCCCGAAGTGGTTGGTTCAGTGTTTGTAAAATCGAGGATATCCATTGACAGAAAATGTCGGCACATTTAAGAGACAGGCCAGATGACTTATTCTTCGCACTGGACGCCTCTTTTTCGTATTTCGTCCTTGTTAATCAACACCTGTTGCCGGGTCTTCCTTTTTTTTCAAGTGTCACAGACGGTCACCCCGAATTTCCGTTAGGGAATGGCGATGTCACCGCCGGTGATTGTGAACGAAATGGAGATATCAGTGGGGTCACGCGAGAACTGCGTCTCAGATAACGGGGAAAAAGGAAGAAAGATACGTGTATTGAAAGAGTGGGATATATATATATATATATATATATATATATATATATATATATATATATATATATATATATATATATATATATATATATATACATGTGTGTGTGTGTGTGTTTGTGAATATATGTATATATATATATACACATATATATATATGTATATAGATATATATATGTATATATATATATATATATATATATATATGTATATATACATACATACATACACAGCTATATATATATTCAAAGAGTTGGATATATATATATATGATATGAACTGTAGAGAGTGAGACAGACTCGGGAGTTAAGTGTTTTGAAGTTAGGATTATTTATCCGTAAATGTTATTTATTGATGGTCTAGACATGTTTCGGGAAGTATTCCCATCTTCAGTGGTGTGTGCTTTTAAAGGTTATGGGTCTGATGTGGAACCTGAGTCCACCATCAGGAGTTTTTCTTTGTGAGTAAGAAGTGGTATCCAGGTCATGGGGGGCATCCTGAGGTGTGAGAGAAAGTCCAGTCAGTGATGAAGTATATATATATATATATTGAATGAAGTGAAAAGAAGAAAGATAGAAAAAAAGAGCCAACGCAATAAATAGTGCCAAGAGAAAAAAAAGGTTAAAGAGAACACATAAAAACAACTGATCCTTCAATAGGAATCGTCACATGCACAACGTCTTTTAGCAGCTTGCTGTGTTGGGGGTGACCAATTAAAAATTGGTAATAAATGGATGATCAGTGAACTGGTTACTTTCCTCCCATCTGTTGTGCAGCATGAATGTCGCTGGATACAAAAGAAGTCACAATTTAAGAGTATTGCTGTGTCAAGTGGGTAAAAAAAATCCCGTGGAAGGTTAAACTCTTCCTTTTCTGTTAATCAAAAATCCCACGTGAAATCCACGGTGTTTTCCGGCTTATTTTCTCTATTACTATGAAACAATCAAATTATTACCAATTCTATTCTTCCTGTGACTCATGGCATAAAATAAAAAAAAAAAAACAAAAACAGAAACACAATAAAATCATCTTTATTCTTCCAAATCTACGAAAAAATACTAAATTAAATTACTTAATAAGTACACACTCAGTTAAAGTAGTCGTACTACAGTGTAGACGTTCTCGACTGATGCTTTTTGATCGATCAACACTGTACCTTGCAGAAGTCCGAACCACAGTGCTTGTATTCTGAATTATGTATTTTTCTCCTGATGCCTTTTGACCTTAATTCGTGGTCGAATCTGGTTTTCGTTTTCTCCAAAGAAATTAAACACTAAATTGGTAGAAGCTAGTATTGAAAGAGATGTAAAACAAACCTGGCTGCTGCATGGTCAAACTCCACTCTATTCTGACTGAAGATGATTACTGCAACTTTTTATTGTGTGAAAAAAAAATTATTTAGTACAATGTGTTTATATATTAGAATGAAATAAACCAATGCGTGTTTCTAACATGAATTTTTGTACATATGTGAGACTTGTCAGTTAGGTTCATTTGGTGAGAGAGCCGCCTAGCAAACGCTTTGTTGTGGTTTCAAATGATTATTGCGTATATCGTTTTGTTTAACGGGGCAGACAAACACCGGAGAGTTTACTTCCCTAAACTAAGTGAGGATTGTTCTTGTTACGGAAGAGAAAGAAAGTCAACTCCAGCCTACGACTTGGATTGTGTTTGGCGATTATTTATTAGTCCTGCAAGTAAGTAAAAAATGATTTGGTTAAAACAAGTAATAAACATATCTGATTAGTCACCCAATAGAAATCCTCACGTAAACTTGTTGTGCTGAGGGTGATCGATCAAAAATTTGTAAAAAAGGGGTGATTAATGGATAGATTAGTTCTCTCATCTTTTGTTGGGCAGTGATCATTGAAAAAGTCCGACATAAAAAAATAAACAAATGTAAAGGGACCTTCCATACACACACTAAAACCTATTGGGGGGGGGGGGTTCAAAAAACAAAAAATTCTGTTTTTCCAAAGACATGAGTAAATGTTTCAATTCTCAGCCCTTTAGCTCCATTGGTGCCGACAGTATACATAATACATATATGATGGCTTCCACCTCAATTTCGAGTGTGGCCATCACATGAAGTCACTCTAGAGAATCATTCGAATATTCAGAGCTCGGGGACAGCTTTTCAAATAAGCCAGGGATTTGAAATTTCACACAAGAGAATTCATAGTGCAGGTACCCAGTGCACGATTTCCACGTTTTTTAGTATGCCTTTTCAACCCTCCTGCTGTCTGCAGCAATTTGATTTCACCTGTTGTCTCTTTCCAGGGCTCCATAGGTGACTTTTCTTTTCAGCTTTGCAGAGGAAGACCAACCCCTCTCCAGATAGGTCAGATTAGTTCGAGGCGGTCATCTTTGAGAACGTAAAGTTCAAAGTCAGATCATTTCCGTGCATTTCTCTTTATGTAAAAAAAAAATTGAATGCAAGATTCCTCGATTGTAACTTTCCCGATGAATTAGTTTCCGCCAAGGAACACCGCCTGCCTCCTGAATCTCTCAGTCATCAACTGAGATATTTACATCCTTGGATGAGACCTCCAGACTATCTTTGTACCTCATCTTTGGCTCATGAGGGAAGCGTTTACCATTTGCGATCTCCTCATACAAAAGCTACTTGGGAATTCTTTAATCACTAATTGTTACTAAATGACCACTTCATCGTAATATGTGCTTCAGGACTGTGGCTTCAATACTGTCACAGTGACATCTCACGAAGCTCCTCGACTTCCCTCAAGTGCATTTCCCAATGCAGACCTAGAATCGTACGCAAGCATTATTGGTGAGAGCTCTCTATTTGTCTTGAACGAAGATGATAGGCCATCCTGGTCTCGAACACCTAAAGTAATGAAGTACACAAGCATTGTACACTTTTATCTTTGTTCCATGTGTAAGGCTACGACTTACCCAGAGGCATGATTCCAGCTTTCCAAATACACCACGGGCTTTTCTTTCTTTAATCCTATGGAATATTTCACTGTCTATGGAACAGAAACTGTTGACTGTGATTCTGATATACACAAATTTGTCCACCACTGCCAAACGTTCGCCACATGAACGTCTGTCTCGCTGTACGGCTTTTCAGGTGCAGGGTGGAACATCAACACTTTCTTTTTCTTGAGAGTAATAATGAGAACCAGAGCAGTGCAAGCTTTAGTGAATCCATCATTGAGATGCTGCTAGTCATCCTTGGTGTGATTCAGCAGATCTCAATTGTCTACATACAAGAGATCTCTTAGCAAAGATATCTAGGCTTTTGATGCAAATTGTCTGATGTTGAATTCATTGCAAGACGTACGATAGCGATTATAGACACCCTGATTACAATCCTTTTGCGCCATGTTGGAAACCATAGCAGAATATAGAGTGCGCAAGTAGAGTAGCTACCAGAATATTTCGTTGTTTCCTTCCATTTCCATCAAATATTGGTTGAAACACGGTTGAAAATGGCCGACCTACTGGGTATGAGCGTTGGTCAGCTGTATGCACAGGTACAGGGAATGAATCCGGCGAACCAAGTTGAAACTCCGACTGGGACAGTTTCTCCTCTCTTCGAATACCCTTTGGAAAGGTATGAATCAACTTCTCATCTCCAGCAATGGGTAAATAACAGGGCAGTTAGAACCCTTTAGACGTGTAAGGCAATCCATCTTGGGGCTAGCACCCCCAAAGATGTCATTGCTTTAGTTGTTGCGTCGCAATAATAGTGTAATGGTTAACACATCTGCCTCATGTGCAGAAGGTCCCGGGTTCGATTCCCGGTTAATAGCAAAGAGTATGTAAAACTCTCAATCAGGACAAATGCTCCTGTGAACTCAACAGCTAATTTGTGTTCCCTCTAAACTGTGTGATTGGGTAGGAGAAATCCTTTCGGTGGTCATAGAAAGTCCAGTTCCGGTCGTGACAATACTTGATACTTGCAAGGATCACTAAACTGATTCATACAGCAACTGGAACCTACATGACCAGCCGTCATATTCCATCAGGGAGTGTCATCTCAAGAGCCGGACGCTTTAACGAATATTTGTCGCACGACACGGAAGCATCCGAGTCAGAACAATGATATTATGTAATGTCATGTGTTTTCGACAATTCTCTTGTTTTGTATACAATAAATAGATGCCACTTGTTTCTGAGTATGACCTTCAGCATTATATCATGTAACAAAAAATAATGATAACAAGCTCAGCAGAGCTAAGGTCAAAGAATTTCATTTCTCGATACAATATCATTGAAAAACTACGACTTCAACATCTTTATCAGTAGTTCTTGTAATAAAATAAGTCGACCTGAGTTGAAAGGGTTGATTCGTCATCATCTTTTGCGTACATATCTTTTATTCGGGCCGTCATGTCGTCGCAGGTTTTTGGTGTGGTCATTGTCATCGTTGCAACGAACGAAAATGAAGTCAAAACACAAGTAGTAGTTCGACACAAATATTTCCATAACCGAAATTCAGTTTTTACAAAAAGAAAAACAAAAAACAAAAAACAAAAAAGCCCGAGAACTCGCAAACGCAAGTTGACACGACATGACCTCATAAAATCACTCTTCCTTTTTTTACCCCCTCTCTCTTATTCATGTTTTAAATTCCAATGTCTGACGAATTCACAGTAATAGAGTCAACTCTAGGAATTTGACAACAATCTCACTATGTTCATTATAATATAACCAATGATGGATACTGTAATGAGTAAAGACTGAGAGACCAGAAGTCCTGTTGTCTATGGGTAGACGACTAATCGTCAAGAGTCGGAGTACGTGACAAGAAGCAAGTCCGAGTCACCAGCCTCTCCCTTTAAAACAACGCTTCGCATTTATAGTAATAGCATCTCCTTTTTCTATCAGAAAATTTTGAATCACTCTAATTAAATATAATTACACCATAATATATAAATTCAATAATGCAACCGACATAATCAATATATTACTCATTATAAATCCGTAATTAGCAATTTAAAGAATAACAGGTTTGGTTAGTCACTCAATAGAAATTGGTTCGCAGCCAACGTATTGGGGGTGATCAATTAAAAAAATGGAAAGGGGGTGGATCAACGAATGGATTCCAATGCATAAGTTACTTCTGAATTTTCAGGAAACAAGCTTGAATGCTGCCTGACACAAACTAAAGGATCGATTTAGCATAAACTTAGATTGCAAGTTGAATGCCTCAGCTAAAAGCCTATTAAGGGGGGGGGATTTTTTAAAAACCAAACAAAAATATGAAATAAGTTTTTTTCATAGACATGGTAATTAATCAGCTTGATGACATATAAATATTATTATTAGATAGAATATATCCGTTAAAATACAGGGTAATCCATTTATAGATCGGCACTAAGGAGCCTAGAGTAATTTCATTCGGTAATTCATTTTTTTAATAACTAAAGTCTCCTAATTTCAATTTTTTTCTCAAAGTCTCAACTGAAGCTTCTTCCATGAGTGATCAGACACGAAGTCTTACGAGTTTCTACGACGTAATCTATGGCGTACTTATTATGTTATAATAGGAAAGTGAATCAACTAAAGAATGCGTGAGTGCAAACAAACAAAGAAGAAATTTGCATATAAGCATAGTATTTGTTTGAATAATAATAATAATAATAATAATAATAATAATAATAATAATAATAATAATAATAATAATAATGAAGCGGAGATGCGAACCACAGCACTGGCATGATAGGTGGAGGGAGAGAATAGATATTGGCTGAAGACCTGAGGAGACTTATTGTCACTCAGCCTTCAGCGATGACCACCGGGCAACTGGTGTGAAACTGTAAACCACAGTATTGAGAATGTGGAGAGGAGGGCTGGAGACTTGAGGAGACTTGCTGTCACTCAACCTCCAGCGGTAACCACCAGGCAACTGGTGTGAGATTGCATAATAATCACAATAATGATTTAAACTGAATACAAATAAAAATTGCAGAAATAGAATTTATGTACAAGAAAACTCTCAGAAGAAGCAGGTGAAGCGGAAATCGACAGGGTTGCTAAGTCAGTCATTTTCTGGCTAATTCCGGCTGACTTTCCACCAACTCACCAAGCAATGGAACATTCCCCTCTCGGGTGCATGCCTAGGCGAGGCGTATGAGAATGCTGGAATGTCTGAACGTTCGAATCCCTCTCTGGGGCTCGTTGATGTAGTCCAGAGGTAAAAAAAAGAGACTGATACGTTTCCAATCAGATTGGTAACAAGAGCTGTAAAACTGCAAAGGGAATCCACTCCCCGGTTTGAGAAATAAGAGTTAACCTTCACCTAGACTGGTTACCATCCCGAGACTGAAGATCCCAATCTGTCCGGCTATTTAATCCATAGCTGGTGAGGATGGAGGAAGAAGGGCGTTAGTGCCAAGTGAATATGGACAACCCCGACCGGAGTTTGAACTCGGGTTGCCGGTACTGACCACGCCAATCGCACCAAAATATTTCATTTTATTACCTGTTAGGTTTATGATTGGGTCTCGTGCGGACAATAACATTTTTAGCAATAGAATTAGCTAGAAATGCTAGAAATAGAAAAACTAAGCCGGCTTTAGCCATTTTAAAAAGCAGTTTTAGCTATAAAGAGCAACCATACTTGACCACACCGGAAATCAAGCGGATGGTAAGGGAAGTGTAAGACAATTACAACCACCACCACCATTGTTTCTACTACTATTACTACTTATACTAATAATACTAACAATACGATGATGATCTTGATAATTATAAGTAATATTATTTCAATAACAATAACAGGAAGAGCAGTCAGGATCATATCAAAAATAGAAATGGGAGAGAGAGACAGAGAGAGACAGAGAGACAGAGAGACAGAGAGAGGGAGAGAGAGAGAGAGAATAAGGAATAGGAAAATATGACCATTCGGTTTGCGTCATCTTTCGTTGACAAGTCAAGGGTAACCAGTACTGATATCTGATTGACCTCAGTTTCCACTGAGACCCTGTCTGCACTTCCTTGTGCCCTCTTACCCAACACCCGCATGTCAAGGGAGCCAACTGAAAGACAATTCCTTATCCAATTATCACGAAGTTATTAATCCCGTTTTATAGAAATAAGTTGTGCGGTCCCTTCTAAAAAAAGCCCCCTTCTCCTACACAGCTATTGCTTCGTTTTCTCATCCCATATTCCTAAGACTGTGGTCCCAAATTACCTTGCACACCCTTCCAACCGTAAGCCTACCTCTGCCTCTAACCATCTCCCTGTACCCCATAACCCTACTTGTTACCCGATCCCCACCCTTACCCATAATCCTGGTGTGGTTCGACGTAAATGTCGCGTTGTTGAAGTATGAGATGCGAGAGTAAAGCAATGGTATTAGCACTGACACTTCCTGACACACGCTATCGAAAAAATTTTTAACGTGTGTCAGGCAATGTCAGGAAGAGTCAGATATAGACTTTTGGTTTCTATCAAAATGTTTCGTTAACGTGTGTCAGGCTGCAGCAGGTACTGCGTGGGATGTAGCGACATAATAAGTTAAGATAATTTCGTAACATCATGTTATGTATACGAACTTACTAGCTGGGATACCCAGCAGAAAATAACTTGAGATATAACCATACAAAGAAAAAATACGTTATTTGATATATTCCTTCTTGAACGACACAGCCAATGATAAAACACTCATTTACACAATGTATATGTGAAAAGTATCTGAAATGGAAGAAATATTCTGATGCACAAATAAGAACAATTGATTTCGTCGCTTAGTTTGACAGAGTTTCTGGTTACACTATGTATGTTTTTCTCCCATTAAAGAATTCAATCCAAGAAGAACCAATTTAGAGCTGTCAATGGGAAAAGCATGGAGATGTCAGGTAAAAGCCATTAATCTTTAGGGATTGTCTCTCTGATTTGTTACAATCTCCAGAAATGTCCTCAGCAACCATCAGCATCATCCTTGTATTGTCTATAACTTTTGCCGTGTAAAGATGTGCTCCTGGGCAACATATCTGCATCCTGGGTGAGATATTGTAGCCAACAATTTAGAAAATTCACTAGAAAGGCATTATGGTGATATTTAATGACCCTGATGTCAAAATTTCATTTCTAAATACTTTGGTCGTGAAAGAATCTACCTACTATGCTAAATTCCATCTTAATTGATGCAAGTTTGAGGAAAACAACTTTGAAAATTGGCTAGAATTTACCAAAGATTACCTCTGGTGATCTCAAATAACCCCAGAGATCAACTCCACTTTGTATATGACCTTCACTATGGATAGATGAACTCTTTCTGTTGGTACTAAATTGTGGCTGCAAAGTAGGAAAACAGTTTTGAAATGACCAAAAATTATTTTTGGTAATCTTGCATGACCTAAGAAGCCAACATCATATAGTTTGCGATATTTTCTGTGAGGAGATGTACCCATATGCTAAATTTCAGCCACAAATCTCCAGATTTCTAGCTCACATTTCTGAAAATTGGCTATGTTGACCTCTGGTGACTTCGAATGACCTCTGAGGTCATCATTACATAGCCCATGTTTCTATTTGACCTATCCCCTGTATATATGCAGTATATTGGGTCAGTTTGTCTTCCGGTCACATTAAGTACGTAAAAAGTCAAGTGTAGAAGTAGAAACAATGAAAAACGTAGATTCATAAAGTGTGTACTTTAATGAATGTGGAGAGTATATGGAAATATTAAGATGCAATTTTTCAACTTAATACCTCTATTTACGTTATCAAAAGATGAATTCAAAATACAAAGCGGCCAGCCCACTCAGGTGTTTCATCTAAAAACAGGGTTCATGACCTTTGATAGTAAATAACCCGAAATGACTTGCAACGAGACATATGGCTATTCTGTAAACTTTACTTATCATGAGATTTCCTTTCCAACGACATACAATACGGCCATATTTGATGAAATGTCCTCTTCTGACAAGTGCACACCTAAATTAGGCTGGAAATGTTTTGCAACCGATCTGGAATGCCTACTCAAGTTATTTTTACTCACTGCAGGCCCCTCTAGCGGGTCTAATTGGTTTCATTGATCCACTCAAAAATACATGCAGGGCTCTATTACAGCGCCAGAACTATTAGTGACTAAAGTGGTTAATTTAAAACTAGCCTGTTCTAGCACAAGACTACAAGTGTAAAGCACCCAGTGAAGAACAACTTTTATAAAGTAACAATGGCCCGTGAGACGAACTTGCTAACCTCTGGCGTATGGCAAGACGATTGATTACTCGAACGAACTATTTTAATATCTCAAGAACCGGTTGCGTGGCGTTGTTGTAACGATGCAAGTGAGACGCCATTGAGTAATCTTGTCTCGCGCACACATACCTATATTCATATACGGCATCCATATGAAAAAAAAATAGGAATGCACCCGTAATATACACTACACACGCATACGCTCATCTATGCTATAAAAGACGCACTCGGAAGACACCCGACCACAGTAGCGTAGAGAGAAACGGTCTGTCTTTTAGCTGGCGTGGGGGAGACAAGGGAATGGTCAACGACTCGAAACGGGTAATGTGAACGAACTCAGCAAGAGACAAGATCGGCGTAGATATAGAGATTGCATGGTAGAACGGCACAGAGGGAATGTACCCGAAAAGATAAAGAAACTGGTTAGTCACTCAATAGAAACCGTCATGCGACCAACATCTTCAGGCAGAATTCCGAGTTGGGAGTGATCAATTAAAAAATTCGAAAAAAGAGTGATCAATGAATAATTTACTTCCCTTACAGTGATCACTAAAAAAGTTTCAATAAAAACAACAACAAAACAAAACAAGCGTGGGTGCTGCCGGACGCTAATTAGGGGATAGATTCCAGCATAAACTTACATTGCACCCCCCCCCACTGAAACCAATTTGGGGGGGTATTTTCAAGAAGTAAGAGAACTATTTTTCTAGACATCGTAAAAGTTGAATTGCTCCATCGCGGCCTAAATGCATGATACATACATGGCCATTCAGACCGACTAGAAAACTGAAGAAACCTATTTTGACAATGTTGGGGACAGTTTGGGTTGACAGTTCCAATAAAGGAGATGGCAGAAAATGAAATTCAGAAAAGAAGAAGGAGGCGAAGAAGGAAGGGGGGGGAAGAAGGAAGGAAGGAAGGAAGAGAAGAAGATGAAGAGAAAAGTAAAAAAAAAAACAAAACAAGACTGGTTGCTTCAGGGTCAAACTTCGCTCTGACAGAAGCTCCCTTACTCATTGCGCAAAATTTCAAGTTTCGACTGTAAACTATTAGGGCTGTACAAGTGACAATAAGATTTTGTGGGTAAGTATTCAATAGATTATGAAGGGGTGATTCAATTTTTGTGCGGATCCATACTCAATTATATTCTGGCTAACTCCTAGCCATCTATCATGGATGGAATATTGCAACTATTTAGGCAACAAGGCTAACTTTTCAAAAAACAAAACACGAAAAAGAAACGCAGTTAACAGATTTCCTTTAACCGAAAAAGATCTATAAATTTGACCATGGAACTGGACTTGGTAAAATAGTATCAAGATATTTTCTCAAAATAAGTGGCATGAAAATCTAGATAATTCTAGATATAATTTGAAGCAAGTCTAGGTATGACCTGCAAAAAATAAGCTAGCAAATCAACTACAAATATGGTAAGTTTAATAAAAATGAATACAATCTCTACTGATGATTTGTTCTGGGGTCTTAGTATAGAGTTACTGTATTCGATAATAACGCTGTAAATGAGTATAAAACGTTTTTAGCCATATAGTTTGCCGAAAATAGGGAAGATTAAGCCCATGTTGACCAATTTATGGCCGAAAAATCAAATTTGAGTTGTCAACACAGCTCGAAATACACGTCTGCATCTTAAGAAAAAAAATAGACGATTCTCTTGAGTTGTAGAAGATTATAGCATCGCTTTGAGAGCTGGTCTAGACAACCATTACGCCATCCTTAAAAATTGTAAAAACTCGGAAAGATGAAGAGATAAAAAATTAAAAAAAAAAAAACGCCTGTAAGTGTGTAGTCCCCGTATCCCCAAATAGTGCAGGAAGTTGGTTAACTATGCCATCAGGAAAACCAAAAATATTTGTGTGGTCTTCTCGTTGATTGATAACTATGCGTGAAGAATTCCGTACGTACGGAGGCAACATTCGACAGAGCGAGGCAAGGCGGAATTCTGGGTAATGGTTGAACCGATGACATCACCAGCGTCTCTGACACCAACCAAATACTATTCACTTTATCAGTCAATCTATCATTCATATTTTTTCATACGGTTGCTCTGGCTGCTATAACTTCCTTCGGTTTCCAAAGTCACCGGATCCAATCGAAAAGATAACCGTTTTATTTTTACAACCTTTTTTTCATTCTTTATTTTTCTTTGTTTCTGCCTTCTTAAATTTCATTCTATAACAAAATCCTTCTCTTTTTTTTCACACTGAAGTTCTTTCTTGCGTTCTTTCTTTCTTCCACACTATTTAAAGAAGATTTTGACTCCAACTTCCTCGTGTTTCTTTCTGTCTATCTCTCTCGCAGAAACTATCAACCAAAACTGTCAAAATAGGTTTCTTCAGTCTTCAAGTTGGTTCGGCTGGCTGGCTGGCTATACATACATTTATATATATGTATATACCATGCGTACAGGCATGACCAAGGAACTAGAAAGTTGAAATTTTCAACGTCTACTACTCATTATGTCTAGGAAATACCTTTTTCCTATTCTCCATTAAATAAGATTTTAGTGGGGGTTCAAATTGCAATGTAGTTTTTCGCTAAATTGATCCCTTCATTTGTGTCCACCTGTTTTTTTATCACTGCCCAACAAAAGGCAAGAGAAGTAATTTATTCATTGATCATCCCCTTTTCCAATTTTTCTAATTGATCACCCCAAACACTGTATGCTGCCACAATACGTGGGTTGCCTGACGGTCTCTTTCAAGTGACTAACCAGACACCTTTCTTTCTTTCTTTCTTTCTTTCTTTCTTTCTTTCCCCCACTCAAAAAAAAAAATAAAAAAAATTTTGATTCCTAGCTCTTCCACCCTCTTTTCTTCATTTCTTTCTCCTTTCATTTTCAGTTTCTTTCTTTCTTCCAGATTTGTGTTCAGTCCTGCCAAGCTTTTTTCTTCATCTCATCTTACCAATCTCAAACAACTTTTCTTTTTCTTTCGAGTTCACAGAAGTGTATCTCGATTCTGTCCATAAACTTCCCGAGTTTATGGACTAAAACCGCAAACTCCTTCCGGTCTTTCGACCACCATGTTGTTTCTAAGATTTTATGGATATCATTCAAAACTGCAACATTTTCGCTGCCAAGTACAGAGATGTGCAAGAAGCAAATAGACGCCCTTAGTTTTATATTGAGAACGACCCTAATTTAAAAGATTCAGAAATGTCGTCTGCCTTAAAATTCCGATTGAAAAATGGGTGAAAATTGATGACTAAAACTTATCATTTTTTTATAAGTAAGGGATGTCTAATTCTGATAAAATGCGCAACAGTGCGATCGAGATAACCAAGAAAATAATGGAAAAAGAAACAAGAAAGACTCCCTTAGTACAATTGTTTCGAAACTTCGAAAAATTAAGGACCCCGTCTCTATATTTTTAGCATTGAGTTTTTAGACTGTTATCTATGAACTGCATTGGTAAAGATTTTTTAAAAATCTTTAAAGATCTTATTCACTTAAAATGGATTGAATTTATTTGAATTCTAATCTATGGTACAGGTCTGTATAGAAGAATTATGCTTTCCAATAGTTATGCAATGGATGATATTTCTCTGCAAGAAGATTCACAATTTCAGGTTTAGAGGGAACACTGCTGCAGTCCCCCTAGCATTATTTGAGAACCTTAGGGGTCCACAGACCCCAGTTTCGAAACAGCTCCCCTAGTACTATTAAAGTATTGTTTTATTTTTACCAGTGAAACCGGAAGCCGAGGAATGACGTCAGTTGTGTAGAAATGCGTAGAATAAATATTTTTTTCATTATTAGGCAGCGAACTTACTGATGTACTTACGCACAACAGAGAAGTATAATCGTATATGCTTATTTGTGGGTACGTATATATGTTTATACGTTTATTTTTTATATGTGAGTGTGAGTTTATGTATTTGTATGTTAGATATAAACGTTGACGTGCGTGGAGTTTAGGGGAGACTGTTCACATCGTTGCACAAGAAGGACAAGAAAGAGCAGTGCGAATATATTAGCAGAAAAAGGGGCTAAATATTATATATATATATATATAGAGAGAGAGAGAGAGAGAGAGAGAGAGAAAGAGAGAGAGAGAGGGGGAGAGAGAGGGAGAGAAAATTAGATTTATGAGTTCTGCATCGGTGAGAAAATTCTGATTTGAACTTGAAGACAGTGGCCTTCTTGTTGGAGTAACAGATAAATAGAAACCGTAACGTGACCAACGTCTTCTGGCATCGTGCGTTGTTGAGGGCGATCAATAAAAAAAATTGGAAAAGAGGTGATCTATGAATAATTTACTTCTTTTGCCTTTTGGTGGTCTGAATCTTTGGAAAAATAAGGGCGTAAATGCTAACAGACACAAAATGAGTGATCAATTTAGCATGAGCTTACGATGTAAATTGAAGCGAAGCCCCCACTAAAAAACCTTGGGGGTATCACAGAATAAACAAAACTTTTCTTGTGATAAATGCTCTTTAACACCATTGGTGCAGTCTATACGCCTGGTACATACTTACGTACATAGCCAGTCAACCAGCCAGACCAACTTGAAAACTGGAGAAACCTATGTTGACAGTTTTGGTTGACGTTTTCTAATAAACTGGTTTGATAAGGGGAACAAAGAGGGGACAAAGGAGAGAGAGAGAGAGAGAGAGTAGACAGAAAGGAACAAAGAGAGAAAGAATGAAGAAAGAAGGAAAGGAGCCACATAGAGTGAAATATGAGGAGAAAAAAAAAGGAAAAGATGGGAAGAAAGGGAGGCCAAAAGATAAGTGAAAATTCGGAGCAGGAAGAAAAAAGAAAGAAAGAAAGAAGGAAAGGAAGTCAGAAGAAAAGAAAGAAAGTAAGAAAGAAAGAAAGAAAGAAAGAAAGAAAGAAAGAAAGAAAGAAACAAAGAAAGGAAGAAATAAATAAATAAATAAATAAATAAATAAAGAAAGAAAGAAAGAAAGAAAGAAAGACGGAAAAGAAAGAAAGACAGAAAAGAAAGGAAGAAAGAAAGAAAGAAATAAGAAAGGGAGAAATAATGAAAGAAGGAAAGGAAGAAAGAAAGAAAAACTGAATAAAAGGAGACGAGAAAAATAAATAAATAAAATGAACAATTAACAATGGAGAAAGGGGTGATCAATGAATAAAATACTTCCCTTTTATAGGATCACTAAAAAGCTGTGACGTATGGTGTTTTGTATTTTGGATGTACTTTGCACTGTGAAAGGCAATAGACAGTTACAGCCTTTTCAGGCACTACGACTAATAGTATATGATATAAGTTTCGGTTTTCTTTCATTAGTTCTCTTATTTCACTTCATTTATTCTCCGTTTGGCACATTGAATGGGCGACAGTGTGAAACTTTACAATTAACAATCACGACCACCTTCTATACATTTTACCAAAGAGTTTTTCTTACTGGCCTTTGGTTTTTACAGACACTAAAATATTTTTTCGTTTTTGTGCTTCAGTAGCACACAGCAAACCCAACATACAAAACACCATACGCCATTGCTAAAAAGTCTGAATTTTCAAGAAAAAAAAAACAAAAAAAAAACAAACCCCAAAAACAGGCGTGAATGAAGTCAGACACAAACTAAGAATCAATTTAGGATAAACTTACTTTGGAAATTGAAACTCCCCACTGAAACCTAGTAAAAGTAAGTCTGACTTGAAACAGCTGAGAAACAATATGGGGACGGACGAACGGACAGAGCCTCTTACAGAGAGGGGAGGGTGACTCTAAAAAAGGAAGAAGAACGAAAAAAAAAAATGTTGGTAAAGAATGAAACAAGTTAACTTGACTAGCAAGAAGAAAAGAAAAGAAACAAAAATAAATGCGAAAAAGGATTGAAAAAGAAAATGCACCTAAAAATGAACGAATACAGAAAAAAAGACGAAGGACAGAATACAAATGAAATAAATAAAATACTTCTTTTCCCCTAAAATCACCCCAAAATATTTATTTCATTGTTGTCAAGATGGAAGATGCAAAACTCGGCAAGGTAGACCACTACATCTACCTAGGACAACGAATCTCCACGGGATCCTCAATAGAGGAAATCAAGCGAAGAATCGCTCTGGGATGACAAGCCTTCGGCAGAGCAAGCTCAACTTTTAAAAATCAGACGATCCCAATAACTCTTAAAAGAAGAGTATATAGCCAATGCATTCTCACAATAGTCACTTATGGAGCTGAAACATGGAACCTAACCAAGAGCCAAACTGAGAGCATGCAACGTGCACATGAGAGAATCATGCTCAACCTCACATGGAGAGATCACATGATAGAACAGTATATAAGGGAAAAAACAGGAATCAGAGACATCGTAGAAACTATTACAAAACTAAAATGACAATGGGCAGGCCATGTTGTAATAATGAAAGACAAACGATGGACATCACAACTCACAACATGGATACCGAGAGATCACATAAGAAACCGAGGCCGACAGAACACAAGATGAAGAGATGAACTAGACAAATTCAGGAAATATTGGCTCCGCGACACCCATGATAGAGAATTGTGGCGAATCCTGGGGAAGGTCTATGTTCAACGACGGACGTTACAAGACTGATGATGATGATGATGATGATGATGATGATGATGATGATGATGATGATGATGAAAAAAAAATACTCGAACTGGCATTGTAGTGATGTTCATCACCGAAATCGAGACTCGATGGGTGCGCCCCCTCACAACCTCTATCCCCCCACACCCTGTCCCTTTCTCCTCTAGACAATTCTCACACTTTTCCTCCTTTCTTTCTTCCCATCTTTCTCTCTTCAATCTCTGTTTCTGTCCCCGAACAAGAATAAATAGATAAATAAATAAAAACAAAAAAAAGCATCTCGATAAGATGGGGGCGTCGTCATCCTATGAATGGATGTTATCTTTTCTCTCTCCTCATAAAATAAATCTTTCATTGATCAGAAAACACGATCTACGTGTCGAATAGCAAATCGCAACAAGTGTTCAAGTGAAAATGGCATCGGTAAAAATGGCATCAGTAAGAAGAGCATGGGTAGTACTGATCCAGATAAAAATGGCACAGGTGATAATAGTCCTGGTAAAAATGACCCCGGTAATAACAGTGCACATAATAATGGCACCTGTAAAAATGGCATCTGTGAAAATGACCCCGGTAATAATAAATCAGGTAGTAATGGCACCGGTAATGATGGCTCATTTTCGAAAACCTTGCAACGGGAGGGTCGAGGTGGGGGGGCATTATTTTGGGTCTGGGCATCAAGCAGCAGTGATCTGGCGTCAGATAGCCTGAACAGAAACTGCTCACTGACATCCCCCTTCAAATGGCCCCCAGAGCTCGTGTCATACATACCATACAATAGGTACGCCACAGCTTGCAAGTACAGTGTTGAACCCCGACAGCTGACTCTGTTAATCCCACTTTACAATGACGACAACGTCGGCAACGAATGGTGATAACGGGAACATTACAATAGCGAAAAACAAAGTCAGTGATGATAAGGCTGTCATCTTAAATGAGTTCTGTGGAAGTGGGTGAGATTACGAAGACACAAACCAGAACACAGACTGACATCTCTCCCCCTCCTCTCTCTTTCTCTCTCCATCTTTTTTGATCCTGGAAAAAATGAACCGATTAAGAATTAAATCAACTTGATCATTGCCCCAGCCGTTAGCGACTTCAGTCGTATTCTCAGCGAACTGCGTTATCGGAACAATAACCTAACACTTATTGTACGAAGAAAGACTCGATTTTTTAAAAAGTTTTCTTCCCTCAAATATAGAAGAACGCGAGGTGGTATGATTCTTGTACATGAGTATTACCATTATTTTGTGAAACCAACAACGTTTTCGGGTTAAAAACTCCAATGACTCGTGGTCAGAACTTCAAGATTCACGAAGGTCGTTCTTAAAGTAAGACTTGATAAAGAATCTTTCACACAACAAATTATTCACAGGAGGAACAGTCTTCTTCATGAATTGGTCAGCGCACAATCGGTGGAAGAATATATAATATTTGTTTTTGACAATAGACTTCAATATTATCATGATTATTTTCATTGTTTCATTGGCCAATGACATTTCCCCTTCCGTGAGCGACTTCGACGAAATCACTATCTGCTGTTCCAAGAATTTTCGGACAATATAATCAATTCAGTGTAAATGTTAGTTACTGGTTTGCAAACTAAGATATTAAAAGGAGCTAATAAATAACGCTGACTTTCGTGGCTATTGTTGCTACTAATGTAATAAGGAGTAAATGAATCATTCATCGGTTGAGGTAACGGACATTATGACCAACTGAAACAATAGTCGATTTTCCGCTCCGGAGGGCCATAATCGTGAACGTTTGCTTTAGAATCCGGGTTCTTTCTGCTTACGTATTAATCTTGAAAATGTATCGACCCAATGTAAACGACGTATTCCTATTTTTTTACAAAAAATGTTCGTGGGATCTTGAAGAAAAATTAGATTTTTTACGTAAATTTCAGTTGTTTCATTCAGGATAATTGTATATTTATACTTATTTTTGTAAAAAAAAAATGAAGTAAATGCACATTTTGAATTGTTTCTGTAGAATTTTATAAAATAACTGATTTGTTCTTGTTTTCTTTGTATATTTTCACGTTAACTTTTGAAAAAATCTTGAACCAACAACCTAAAGTTAACGTGAAAATCAAGTGGAATTTGAATTTACGCTTGTGGTCTTCCTTAACAACAAATCGCCAATCGCTTAAATAAGTCAGAATATCCAGTACTTCTGTCGAAGAATGGCCAATATATGAATGCAGAAAACTTGACCATCTATAACTATCTAATTTAATCTAATCATAGAGCATAGTCCAACGAAGTTGGAGCGATTATGTATTTGGTTACGTCTTCCCACCGTTTGTTTGTCTTTCCGTCTGTTTACTCGATCTCTCCCAAAGTACTCGATAAACTCTACTCCTATTTTCTGGGAGTGCAGGTGATGGACTCAGAAAGAAGTGGTTAAATTCTGGGGCGAATCCATGAATATCTATTCGATTGCGAGATATTTTCCTATTTTTTCCCGTACATAAAAATGCTAATGACGGTCCACACTATATCCCTAAACTCTCCAAATCTTCTCAATTAATTTCAATGAAAATTCGTTGAAGTGTGGTTTATAGATTATGAAAGGGGTTAGTAAATTTTTGGCAGATACATGCGAGGCAAAGACTCCCCTCCGTCGTAGTTATGTGTCCACCCCACATATTGCTTAAAGTTCACGCCTGTCCTCATTATATCTCTAAAGGTTTTCTCTGAATTACAATGACGTTTTAAGGAAGTATGGACAACGCGCCATGGGAGAAGTGATTAAAGTTTTGAGCTGAACCATCAGCAATTACTTCCCTTGACAATTGGCAGGGGTATGCGCTCTGTTAGAGCTTACTAATTTTTAGTTTTTAATGCACGGTGATAATGACACAAGTACAAAATTGCACGGGTGAAAATGGCACGGTAAAATGGCACAGAAAACTGTAGTACAGGTAAAAAGGACACTGGTGGAAAATATGGAAAATGGCACAAATAAAATAGATAAGTTTATCGAAAATAAATATCAAGTGAAAATCATGGATCAACTTTGTTCAGACATAAATGAATCAAATTCATACCGTTCCTTTATCGATATATTTTCAAACATGGTATAAGATTGAGCAAAACTGTTCACGCCGATATAGCCATAGTGATGCCAATTAATCTATTTCGGAGCTAGATTTAGCTCCTTTTCAGAGCAACAATGAAATTAAAATTGAGCCCCCAAGCATTGTTTAATAATTTCGATCGTACCCTAAGGTCGTTTTCAAAACAAAAACCCAACTTTCAAAACAAGGATTTATCCGAGTTTAGTCTGCACAAAAATGATTTTCCGTAATGATATTTCATTATTCAAGTATCTCATATTTATTTCCTATCAACTATATATTTTAATTGGTCCATTCTTGTAATGATCTGTCAATTACTTCTGAACAATAATACACATGACATTTTTGGTTGATATCTATATTTAATAAACTATTTATTTTACTAGTGCCATTTTTTGCTATTTTTCCACTTGTGCCATTTTCACCTGTGACGTTATTGCCTAGATTTCCACCATGCAACGGTGAAGAAGTTACGCTGATTCAAGGATTCTAATTTTCTTATTTACGAATGAATAAGCAGTTCTGCCTCGGACGAGAGTGTAATGTCATTCATGTAAGTATGCATAGGGGCCGGTAATTAGTATGAAGTTCTGAACCGAGTAATACTAAAAAGTACTAAACGGAGAAAAAAAATCTCTCAAGTCAATCCATAAAAACCGTCACAAGACTAATTTCTCTTCGCTGCATGTCATGTCAGGGGTGATCAATAAAAAAATTGGGGAAAAAAAGGATGATCTATGAATAAGTCACTTCTCTCGCCTTTTCTTCGACAGTGATCTCTAAAAGAGAATCCGAATTTATCCTAACGAACAAGCGTGAATGCTACTGGACACAAAGTATGGGAGCAATTTAGAATGAACTCAAATTGCAAACTGAACACCTATTGGGAGAAGAGAGATCAGTAAAAAGACAAACAAGAAAGGTTTTAGTAGATCTAATAAGGGGTATTTGTTTAAATTTTCAGCCCTCTAACTAAATCGGTGTGGCCTGTACGAGTGATTCATACAAATATACAATCTTGAATATATACATAAAAAACATACGTAACTTGATAGTTAGGCCAATTAAAAAACTGAAGAATCCTGTGTGGACAATTTTGACGACAGTTTTAATTGACGGTTTCTGACGAAAACAAAAGACGAAGGCACTTACAAATGAGAATAAATTGTCTCCCAACACACGATCGGTTCAGCTAAGTACTTACACACGTCGTACATATAACATAATTGAGTTCTACAACCTGACACGGGTTTATCGTGTAGACAAGGAGGAGGAGGGCTTAGAACTTGGAGTTCAGGAGACCAGGTAAAAAGTGGTTGGGACACTCCCATTTCTCTCTCTTTCCCAAGAAATAATCATGGGGGTCAGACTTTTATCGGTGGGGATTGGGTAGCTGCTTAATGACTGGACTTATTTTTTTTTAAGAGGAGCCAACATCCCTTTTTCTTGAAGTGTCTCTTGAATCTGCCTCTCTCACCCACGTAAGGGGATCACGTAGCAATGGATATTATTTGCCCTTCAGAATAATAAAAGAACCTCTTGGAGTCGAGAGACGGCGATATCTATGAATTATGGACTGGAAAGGAGCAGTCTAACTCATTCACTTGTTTCTGCTCAGTGTTGTCCTCTTTATGTTTTATATCCAGAATTGAGTAAAAAAAAAAATACATCTAAAAATATCTGAACTTTTCGAAAAATATCTTAAAAAAATCCCAAAGTTTATTACGTATTTATTATGAGTTTTTTCGCTGCAAATGATAAAATGAAATGTAATCAAATATTTGTAACCAAAAAGCTTTGATATCTTGATAGGAAAATGAATCATAATTCGGAATATAACCTTTAATCCACATGAAAAAATTCAGGCACATTTGAATCGAAACGAGGTGAATGATAAATCCCCAAATATTCATGTAACTCCGAAAGAGCTACTTATAGTTTCGAAATAGCTAGATCTATCCCGCTTCCAATAGATGAATTTATATTAATGATTTAGTTATAAAGCAGCTGACTTTCTTGTGCTCCAACAACCACGTTTTAACTAGGGTACCCCTATTCAGAAAAGTTTCAAAAAGTTGAAGAAAAGATTTGTAAAACAAACATGAATTAACTCATTGATGTAAATAGCATTATATTTATATACTTTGATTCTATTTCATTTTAAATCCCATTTAGTTGAAAATGTTCGCCTTTAAAAGAAAGAGGCCGAAACGTCCGAGGTAAAAATATTTGCGACCGAAACGTTCGCGGCCAAACTGTCAAGGCCATGCCATTTTGATCATGTATGTAATATAGTCGGACTATTTTCCTTGTCTTCGATCTTTATTTCACAACGTTTCGGCCATATACTCTCCGATCTTCCCTAGATGTTGTTAGCTAGAGTCAAGTGTGGTGAAATGAGAAGGGTCTGCATAAGGAAGGGTCAGAGGTTGTTTATTGACTCTCACCTACACAGGTACGAACACCCACTCCCGTTCCTACTAAACAACCAAACAACACAGAAATATCCTCTATGCCTTTCCTCAGCCTCTAACATGATCACAGCAAAATCTTCTCTGAACTGCTGCAATTTTTTTCTCTGAAAAAGATGGCTGACATCTGTCTAAATACATCGAAACATGCTCGGGTGATAATGTAAAAAAAATTCGAAATGTAACACCTACTTTCTTTCAAGTTTTTCCCTTCATCTTTCAATTGTCACTCCATCGATATATATATATATATATATATGTATATATATATATATATATATATATATATATATATATATATATATATATATGTGTGTGTGTGTGTGTGTGTGTGTGTGTGTATGTATATATATATGTGTGTGTGTGAGTGTATATATATTCATGTATATGTATATATATATATATATATGTATATATATATATATAAATATATATATATGTATATATATATATATGTATATATATGTATATATATATATATATGTATATATATATATATATGTATATATATATATATATATATATACATATATATATATATATATATATATATATATATATATATATATATGTATATCGACCCAAGACGGGTCAATGACAAGAAACCTCCCAGACAAAAAAAAAACAACAAAATAAAACAAAAAAAAAACAAAACCCAAAACATTGTCATTATGTTCATACCTCTAAATAAAGATTAAAAGTTTCAGTTCATTATAAATTAAGTACTGTTTTGTCAAGAGTCTAAAAAAATCTTATTAAAGATTAAAATCTTTTTTTTTTTTTTGTTAATTCTAAATCCGACCATAAATCTTTATAGCTGGTATAAAAGAAACAAAAGAAAACCATGGTGCTTTTAAGGCTCGTTTTATTTATCACTATGAAAAATTATTACATGTCCTATTCTTCCTGTGACATATAGAACGAAATTAAAAAAAATCCCTATAAAAACTTTATTGATTCAAATGCACGAACAAAATCGAATTTTTTGTCCGATGAAGATTTTATCCGGTGGGAATTTTGCCTGCATCCTTTCCAATCAAAGACACAACCACTTTCTTCAACTCTCAGTTTATTTTTTGCTCTCAAAATGTAGCGGACTACATCGGGTTGCTCAATGCACAGATGTCTGTACTGTAACTTTTGATGATGGCTGTGATGAGGCGAAACAAAGTTTCATCTTAAGAATAACTCATGTTTTCTCAATCAGTTTCAGTAGATGTACAATTTATACGAGACAGAATGAGATAACTTTAAAGACACTTGAGTAGGAACTTATTTTGCTTGGTACCGATGCTACTCTGGGGCCAGCCGATTTTCAACTGAGTATCAACAGTTGTTGCATTCTGGACTTTCCACCTTAATGCTATCCGTCAGCAACGGAGAAACTCTATCTAATTTTGTGCGTAAGATATGTTTATAACTATTTTATTATGTATGGAGTCAGTAGCAACTGTATTCAACAGAAAACAAAAACATGTTGTACAATGTTCAATACCCCGTGAAATTATAGAAAAGTCCAAGTCAGACAAATCGATGCCAAAGGAAAGATAACCGGGGACTGAATGAGCTTCGCTATCATTCATAACTTTCACATTTTTCCAAATGGATATCTGAAGATCCATCAAAGACAGTGGATTCTTTTGTACCTCAAATAACACACGAAATGTTTAAAAGTAAACACACACACACACGCACATCTATATTTCAAATCAAGAATCTTTATGCAAACTATGTCATGGTTTCATAAATATTTCATTATGCAAATTAAACTGTAGTGTTGTCACTTGCAGATTTCACCATTTTTCTTTTATTCTTCCAGCTATCGGACTTCTCAAATTTGCTATTTCCTCTTGTGGAATATCCTACCCAAGTATAGGACGGTCCCTTGGTCAAAAGCCCTGAGACGAAACCGCTGAGGACAACGCCTCCTAGGACGAAACTCCCTGCGCACTAACCCCTTTAGGAAAAATATCATTGGAAATTTTGAAATCATAATTTCTATTATGCCTAATCCTAACCTCGTTCCTAAAAATGTCAAGCTTTAAATATGTGTGATCAGAATATGAAACCAGATGAACATTTTTCCTAGACTCAGAATAATAAGGAGGATGAAAAATAATGCTGTTTATTCAAAGGGGCTCTGTCCAAGAGGGCGTTGTCCAATTGGGTGTTTAGAACCACCTCCTACGAAACTGCATTGAAAATACCTTCGTATTATGAGATAATGACGATTACGATCACACATCAAAATGCTTGAGATGAGCAGAGACTTTAAAAACTTGAAATTAGGATACTCGAATAATCAATAAGATACATTACCCAATAAAATAGCTTTCGGCTCGTAAGTGCTGATCGATGCATAAACAACCACGTCATTCTTTACGGGTATGTACTAATATGTATACCTTTCTTATTTTTACTCCCCACTCTCTCTCTCTCTCTCTCTCCCTCTCTCTCTCTCCACACACACACACACACACACACACATATATATATACATACATATATATATATATATATATATATATATATATATATATATATATATATATATATATATATGAGTGATGGGTTTAGTTCACAAAGTGCTCGATACATTCAGCATTAAATTAACATTAAAGTTAGCTTAGTATAGAGCTTAAAATATGATGGAATAAGAGGATTCGCTGCGTACACTAACACATTCATGTTTCTGCTGTGTTTGGGCTTCTTCAACCCTCACTCTCTCTCTCTCTCTCTCTCTCTCTATATATATATATATATATATATATATATATATATATATAAAGAAATTGATACATGTGGTCCGACAAAACGATTATAAATTGCATTATATCATACTGAAATTCTTATTTTAAATGATCTCCCGTCACTACACGGTTAATATATCATTTGGCCAAGACAACGAAAGTAGAATAAAAATTAAAGGAAGTGGAGCTATTGGAGGAATCGAACTTGCGACCAGTGGGGTAGCCGTTTCCACATAGCGTTTTCTCTTACCATTGAGGTGAATGGCCGCCGGTGATGGAAAGGCTCTATGAACTGTTTTCATTCCTAATTCTAATCATATTACTTACGAATCAATCGATCTCAGTTACTAATGCACGATAAAAGGTGACCAGATACTTTGATTTAAACAGTATGGAAAAAGAGTATTAAAACATCAGGACCGTAAGTATTTATACGAATACACCCCCGCCCTTCACGTAATGGCCAGCGACGCTGATCAACTCCGGTGATCGAACGAAAACTGGTCAATGTTGTCGCGCTAGTTCAACTGACAAAAGACGTTAAGAAGCGCTATATTAGCAAAAAGATCGCTAAAAAGAAACACTCAGCGCCTTTTCGCACTGCCAAAACAAAAAAACGTGCTGAATTACGCGCATAAAGCGCTTAGTTGACACCACTGGAACCGGTGCTTTTACCGTGATTCGACTACAAGCAAGTGTGTGTGTGTGTGTGTGTGTGTGTGTGTGTGTGTGCGTGTGTCTGTGTCTGTGTGTCTGTCTGTTTACGTGTGTATGTGTGTGTTTGTGTGTGTGTGTGTGTGTGTGTGTGTACGTATGTGATTGCAAAAGCCCACCTTTCCAATAATTGTGACCCATTATCTCCTAAGTGAAACCAATGTATCAAAGGGCGGAGTTAACATCTCGCCAACATCAGATTCTCCTCCGCCTCATCCACTAAGCATTTTGAAAACGTATTTACCCCCCCCCACATACACCCACCTGATCCGAGGGTAAAGCTGGCACTCGTCAAAGTCAGGAATATAATCCTTTTCTCAGCCCCTAACCCAAAGTTGTGAGAATGACCCCAAAGGATTGGATCTTCCTTACCAGCGTGTGGACGAGCCACTTGTTTTCATTAAACGATTCGTTGGAACGGCGGCGCGCATTGTTGATATCAGAAACCGTCAACTAAAACTGTCAACATGAGTTTTTCTTCAATTTTCAAGTTGGTTTGGCTGGCTATGTATGTATGTATGTATGTATGTATGTATGTATGTACCACACGCACGAGAAGCACATATGGAGTAAGAGGCTTAAACCATCAATTCCTTATTATGCTCAGGAAAAAGTTTAGTTGTTCGTTGTTAGATCCCCCTCAATAGGTTTTTAGTTATCACTGCCCAACAAGAGGTGACTCGATTAACTTATTCATTGATCTTCGCTCTTTTTCAATTTTACTTCATTGATCATCCCCAACACGTCATGCAAGTATCCCAAAATACGATGGTCACGTGACGGGTTTTTATTGAGCGACTAACCAGACCTGTCTTAATTAAGGTTATAAAAAAAACGAAAGGCCACGAGCTAAAGTTTTGTTTTCAAAGTACATCTTCTCTTGTATTTTCTTTTCTTGTAATTTATTGTGTCTGATGGTGTATTCTTTGCCGTTTTCACATTTGGTGTTTCGCGATACGACATTCGGCATTGATGTTTAATTAAGATTAAATGAATTGAGATGGGCGGATACCCTGATAAACCGTTCCTTTGTTTCTACCTCAACATTCAGTAGATTTATTCTGTTAGAAACAGTCAGCCTAAACTGTCAACGTTGTCAACATAGGTTTCTTTAGGTTTTAAATGATTCTACCTGGCTGGCAATGCACGAATGTATCAAGCGCGCACACTGCACCCATGAATTTAGACATCTCTTAATCAAAACATTTCCTCTTCATGTATGGTAATAAAAAACTTCTTTTTTTGTTGTTGTTATTTTGAGAATACCCCGCCTTCAAAACAAGTGCTGGGCATTCAATTTACAATGTAAGTTCATGCTAAATTAGTCCCTTTGTTTGCGTCCGCACATAGGTTTCCAAAGTTTTATATAATTACACCTGGCCTGCTAGTATATATGTATCGTTGGTGCAGGTCGTACCCAATGAGGCTTGAGAACTGAAAACTTGATCACTTACTCCTTATGACTAGATAAAACGTTTTGTTATTTTGACATACCCCAACCGAAATAGGTTTTTGGGGGATTCCAATTCACAATGCTCATGCTGAATAGGTACCTCTGTTGGTGTCCGTCAACACTTCGCGCTTTTTTTTTTTTTTTAAACTTTCTGGCGATCTCTGCCCAACAAAAGACGGGAGAAGTAACTCATCTTTCATCGATCACCCCATTTTCCAATTTTTAATTGATCATTAGATCTTACCGAATAAGGATGAGGTCTCGCAGTATCCTCCATATTCGCCTGACATTTCTCCTTCTGTCAATCAAAACTGTCATACAGGTTTCTTCAGTTTTCAAGTCAGTCCGGCTTGTTATGTATCCAGGCACGTATGTATGTATCACGTGTATTTGTCGCACCAGGGAAGCTAGAGGGCTGAAAATTTAGACATTTACTCCTTATTAAATCTACAAAAAATTTTTTAACCCACCCCCATACTTTTATTCAGAGAAGGCTCAGATTGCAACGTAAGTCAATACTAAATTGATCCCTTTGTTAATGCCTGCTTGTTTTTTTAAAATTCAGACTATTTAGTGATCACTGCCCAACAAAAGACGAAAGAAGTAACTTATCCCTTAATCATTCTTTTTCTAATTTCTAATTGATCATTTTTTCATGAATTTTGGATTATTTTCGTTCGTTTCAATTTTGCTTCTTCATTTTCATTCAAATTTCTTTTTCTTTCTTCTTGTTAGTATGTTTGTTCCTCTTGTGTGTTGTTCATTTTTTTTTTCATTTTGAAGTTTCATTCCTTTTTTTTTTGAGCTCTCCTTATTTCTTGATTTTTAATTTCCTTCTCTTCTATATTCATTCAATTTTCTTCCTTACTTTTTTTTTTAATACCTTCTTTTTTTGGCTTACTTTTTCATTTTCTTTCTCCCTTGGATTCTGAATCATTCTCTTTCTTTCTAACTATTTCCTTGCTCATGTTTTTCCTTCTTTTTTCTTTCTTTTTTTCCATTCTCTCATTCCATTCTATTTTCGTTTGTTTCTCCCCCCCCCCCTTGACAGTACTTTTTTTTCTTTTTCATTTCTTTTGTCTCAAAACAACTTTTCAATTATTTTATTTTACCCTGTTTTAGTTTTCTTCTTCGTTTCTTTTTCAGTTATTTTTTTTGTCATACTCCCACTGAGCTTTCAGGGCCTAACAACAATGACAATTTCAGATTTTAGAAAGTGAAAAATTTGAAATGATTTATATAGAGAGATGGGAAATGAGAGAATCATATTCTAGTCACACGTTATCAATCAACGAAACGAAGTAAGAGAGGAAGGAAGAATTATAGAATGATGGAAAGAGAGAAAGAAAGAATTATAGAATGATAGAAAGAGAGAAAGGAAGAAGAGAGAGAGGAAGAGAGAGAGAAAGAAAGAAAGAAAGAAAGAAAGAAAGAAAGAAAGAAAGAAAGAAAGGCGGGGAGAGAAATAAAGAGAAAATGAAAAGTTATGGACGCTACTTTCGGTTAATATCCAAATTGCCGAAAATTATATCTGAAATTATCTAGATTTTCATGCCATTTATCTAGAAAAATATCTAGATACCAATCATATTAAGTCCCCCTCCATTGCAAAATGTAAAGATCTTTTTCAGTTGAAGGAAAAATGTCTTTACAAAAGTCGAAATATTTTGGAAACTTATAAGTTCCTACCACTGTGGATTTTGACCCTGAAGCAGTCAGTGTTGTTTTCTATGTTTTCCCCTCATTTTCTGTTCTTTCTTTTTATTTTCCTTCTTTTTTCATCTGTTTCCTTCTTCAGTTCTTTACATAATTGAATCTGAGAAGAGATCATAGTAATTTCGAAGACGCGTTTTCCTTTGCCACACAAAAGTAGGGTGATCCTATAAAAACTTTTCGTAAATTGAAATGGTGTAAAGCGAAGAGGTAATTACCATAAATTTGTATGAGTTTTTCTTTAATGTTCCTAGACACCCCCAGTGGTGATGATGGTATATTACTCTGAGTGGTTGGAGGTAGGGAGTGGAGATGGAAACTACTGGAGACTGGGTGTAGGAGGGAGAGAGAAAAAGTGCTGCCTCTATAACGGTTTCCTACAAAACAAACGCTGAACACTACTAGCCCTGCCAAAAATTATGGAATCACTACATTTGAAGGATTTTCATGCTGCCTAAATTCACAACAGCAAATGAACAAATCACAGACAGGTCAAGTTAGCCACTCATTAAAAACCGTCAAGCGACCAATGTCTCTGAGCGGCATGCCGTATTGGGGATGATCAAATAAAAAATTGGAAGATTGGAAACATTGGAAAAAACATTGGTCAATGAGTAAGTTATTTATCTCGCCTTCTGCTGGTTCACTACAGAGATCCGGATTTTCACCAAAACAAGCATGAATCGAATGGTTTTTGAAAACAAAAAAAATCTGTTTACCCTTAAGTATAGGAACGATTAATTTCAAAAACGTTCAGTCCTACAGTTCCATTGTTCCGACCTGGGCGTATTCTGGTCTGTACATGTGATGTAAACATATCCAGCCAGACAGAGCAACCTAAAAACTGAAGAAACCTATATCGATTGTTTTGATTGACGGCTTCCAATACAACTCAGAACAAACAGAATGAAGCTAGAATTTTCAACTATGGAATAGAGATTGTTTTGTGTCATGAGTGTAATTTGCTATGGAGTAAAAAAAAAAAAGAGGTTTGATGAACATTGTCTCAGTGAGGTGACTCCATGATTTTTGTCAAGGGTTGTATTTTCGCTTTTCGCCTTTTCCACAAGAGCAAATAGATGATGTGAAGCGAGCATTCGAAAAACTTGGGATACCGCTTGTTAGTAATCAAAGACTGCGTGCAAAAACGTTGTTCATCATTTTTAACTTTCTTTCGTTACATTTATCTCCCCCACCCTGTCTCAACAACAACAGGCTCATCAACTCATCTCCAGTGTTAATTTTGAAACAAAAAGACTATAAGAAAAGATTATTCAGTTTTAATGATGATAAGAAGAGAATGAAAGAGAATCGTATGTTAGGAGAAAGGCGAAGAAAGCCTGCAACGTGAGAGACACTAATGACGACATCACATCTCCACCCTGGGACCGGTCCTTTATCTACGGCCCTCCTATCTGATTAAACAATCTAATATAACCCTCGTGGTACCACGAAACTATCAGATACGTACCAAGGAGACTGTTATTAGCAGCTTAAATCGGTGATCTTCCTCGTTCATCCGATCTTCATTATTATGTTAACGAACAACAAGTACGAAGACGCTGATGATATGAAGCTGACGTAGTCCATCTGGAAGGACCGACCAGCAAAGCAAGGTTTCAGGCCAAGGCGTCCCTCTTCTTGTCTGCCCGCTGAGTCCAAGTCCACATATTCTCTTACAGAGTCTCACCTCCTCGGTCAAGTGGCCGCACTCTAAGGGGTTTGGATTTACATTTCATAGGATTTTGGCTCATTGTAATCTACATGGGTTATGAGGTTTTACTGAAGCAAAAGAAAATTATTGATTAATCTATTTGTACTCCGTGTCTTTGAGTTTTATGAAAAATACTACAATCACAATCTTGTAAAATTTACGATAACTGGGAAGTTAGGATGTTGATGAAGTCACATATTCAGCGATCTTAACTGCGACGAGAGTCGGCAGTCCCCGGAAAATAGTTTATTAAGACCAATTTTCAAATCAGTTAACAGCGTTTGTTAGGAATTAAGTGACCTGAGGAGCGTTTTTTTTTATCGGTCGATAGTGTTGATGTAGATTGAAAGATACAATATTGAGAGTGGATAGAGAAAGAGGAATATTCGTCTCTTTTTTACGCCACATTACGTCATATTATTCCTATTTTTAGATCCATTCTCGAAATGAAAAAAATCGAAAGAACAAGAAAAAATTAAAGAGAGAAAGAGAGAGAGAGAGAGAGAAAGAGAGAGAAAGAAAGCAAACTGTACAATGCTTGTATACACTTCATATATATATATATATATATATATATATATATATATATATATATATATAATTTGGACAATATTTTTTCGCTTCATTTTCGATGCAGCCATTATTTTTGTTTCGAGCGTTTTAACCGAGATTGGCCTGAAGATTCAATTTAAAACAAATTGTTTCATTGTAGACACAAATGTTGACAAATGCTGTCAAATATATGCTTATATATGAAGTTTATTTTAACATGATTTTTGTTATGTGGCAATGTGAAAACTTCGTGAAAACTGGTTAATCACTCAATAGAAACCGTCAAGATCAATAAATAAAATCGGAAAATGACCAATGAATGAGCTACTAACTTCTCATGCCTTTTCGTAAGCCGTGATCACTAACAAAATGAAAGAAAAGTGTGAACGCTGCCAGACATAAACTAAAAACCAATAGAGCATTAACTTACATTACAGATTGAACCGGCCGTTAAAACCTATTTCGTTAGGGGGAGAGGTTAGAAAACTAAAAAAAAACTCAGTAAAATGCTTTTTGTTGACTTAATAAGGGGTAAATGTTTGATTATTCAGCGTTCTAGCTACATTGGTGTGACCTGTACGCGTAATACATAGCCACCCAGGCAGATCAGGTTAAAACCTGAAGAAACCCATGTTGACAGTTTTGGTTGACGGTTTCTAATTTTGAGAAGTGAAACAATTGATTTGACGCTTTCTCCTCGTTAGGGGATTGAATCGGCTTTTCCTTACTACGAATTTGAAGCAGGTGTACCAAGTCCCTGGAGATTCTCCCCTTTGCATTAAGTAGGTGGTTGGATCCCCATTTCAAAACCGACCCTGAGTCACATTTGTCTCTATGGGAAAGCAAATAAAACCCAGGAATCAATAATTGATCTTAAAAATATTTCGTTGTTGATTCACATCATCTTCTTCATAATATTGTGACCCTATTCCTTGTTGGCAAATCATAAACTAATAGTTTCGTCTTGAATGTTCTATGTCAATGAGTTAATTATCTTTTTAATGTATTTCGTCCTCAAAATGAGGTTCTGGCGAAGCTCGGTGCCACCTACGAAACGTAAACGATCATAAAGTCACTATGAACGAATCTACGAGTATCTCGCTTTCCTTTCAAGCCAAAATAAAACGAAATAAATAAATATTCATGAATAAATCACAAAATAACCACTATTCATTCTAATTTACCAATAAAAACATTGCATTACTTAATCATTACGAATAAATTCAAATATCACTTATTTTATTTGAAAAAAGGACTTTTTCGGTCAGTGACTTGAAGTCCTGTGACTTCATACCTGGTACAGGTGACACACTCTGCCATCTGCTCTATGACTCTAGGGCCGCGATTTTGGGGTCTGTGACTTTAGGGCTGGGATTACAAAATTCCAATAGAACAACTGTTACGTTGTTTGTAGCACATGAAATGTTGTCTTTTTGCATCACAGGGAATATTCGTGAAAGTGAGAGATTTACCAATTCAATTGAATTTTTTTTGCAAAAGTAACAATTCTTTATTTGTGACTCCTTAACAGCTATGGTGTCTACTCAAGATATCGGACTAAATTTCACATTTCATCATTTTCAGGAAAATTTAGATGTTTTTAAATAATTTTTAACCTATTTTCGGCTGTAAAACTCAAACATATTGATAATGAAAGTTATGATAAAAGTTAACATTGAATTGATAAAATTACTATTACACAATTTTTGTCCTGAAATCAATTATTGTTTGCTTTGTAGTTTTGTCATAAATTGATTGTGCGTATAAAATGTATAAAATATAGTTTGACGAATGTATACGAGAAGATAATCTTTTTTTATTAATTGAATAAAAACATGAATTTTACAAGAGAGTAAATAAGGCATTTGAAGGTATCAAAATTACTTGCAAAAAAGTTGTTTTTTTTCCAATTCATTTTCGAATATTTGACTTTCTTGAGCACTCTTTCGTAAACAGAAAGTTTTAATGTAGTTATCCTTGTTTTGAATACATTAAATTGAATGAAATTTCAATTAACTTATAACCATCTTTTCATTTATTTTTTACTTATATATTATGGTCATGTGATGCAAAACTTTTTTTTGCAGCGATTGAGATCCGAGTCATAACGACTTGTGTATTAAACGTGTCGATCCGCGATTAGAAATACGAATCGGGGAAAACTGACCTGAATTCAACTTACGGTTCAATCGGCGATAATTTGATTGGTTTGTAGAACGACCTATCCTGGATCAAAGTGATGCTGCTCGGCGTTTCTGTTAAGGATCAGAGCGTAGTATCTGTTTGCGGTACATGCTTTGGCTTTACGCCGGTGTAATGACCTGGCCGATGACATAAAAATGACTTAGCCCAGTCTCAAGGGAGCAGTACGCCCCGGGGCAGCACCGTCCCATTGCACGAAAAGGGATGGGTTAGGATTGCCCTGGCGCCTTCATTACACTATTTGTGAGGACTGGAACATTTTTTGCAGCTCCCCTGTAACTGGAACCCCACATTAGAAACGACCTTGTGTCACATCTTGCTCTTGTGGGCAAGCGAATTAATACAGAACAGTACTTAGTATCTGTGCACTCATGGAAAAGTGTCACTCACAATATATATATATATATATATATATATATATATATATATATATATATATATATATATATATATATATATATGCTTACAGACACACACGCACACACATATTTGAAATGACTACCCGTTATTATTCGGTGAATGTGTGATTTGGCCTCGACAGTGTAAGTAGAATAGACAATTGAAGAAAATGGGGCTGCTGTAGGAATCGAACCTGAGACCAATTAAGTAGCAGTTTAAACGTTTTATTAGTAATTTGTTTCGGGGTCTTTGTATATAGTTATTTTATCAGATAATTAGGCTTTAAATGAGAATAAAACATTTTTAGTCATTGAGTTAACCCAAAGTGGAAAATTTTCAGCCATTTTGGAAGTAGTTTTAGCCGAAAAATCCAATCTGAGTTGGCAACACTGGTAGTTCATCTCTGATTGATAAGAAAAATATGATCCAGTCTCACGACCTCTGGACTAAGAGGCCAGTCGGGCGGTTCGGCTAAATATTGTGACTCATTAAGTTGAGTAGGTAATATTAACTCAGTTGTTGATATGATTAATAATCAAACTCCGTGGTCGGACATTTGGGGATGTTTAGAATTGTGCAGGTCCGTCCTTTTAAATGTACATGACACATTCACATAGTCTGATGGTATTTGTTTTTTTTATGTTCGGACGTTTTTTTTTTCACTTATGATGACCCGTAATCAAGTTTACTGCGTCCTCGCTAAGATGACTACACATGTGCGCAGTTGAAGCTAAATATTTAAGAATGTCCGAAATCATCATATATATGTATATATATATGTGTGTGTGTGTGTGTGTGTGTGTGTATATGTGTGAGTGTTGGGATAAAAGTCTATAGCCACACTGAAGAGATGTAATACATCGAAACAGCTGTCTGCGGATGACACAATATATATATATATATATATATGTATATATATATATATATATATATATATATATATATATATATATATATATATATATATATATATATATATACAAACATTTTGTGTTCGTGTTCGTAAAAAGCACAGAACAATTCAAGCTTTTGGGTTAAGACGTAATGCAGGGAAGATGGTCCACATTGTAAAAATTTGAGAATTGATGGAAAACAAAACTTACATTCGGCACTATCAGCGGATAATTGTGAACAATACAGATTTGTTTTTTCTTTCATTAATTCTCTTATTTCTTTTTATTTGTTTGCCTTTTGCAATATCGAATGAGCGAAGGTGTGGAACTTTACAACTTACAATCAAGATCACCTTCCCTACATTGTATCAAAAGGGTTTTTACTGTCTGTTGCCTTTTACAGACACTAAAATATTTTTGCGTTTTTGTACATCCGTGGCACACAGCACGCCCAAGATAGAAAGCACTATACGCAACCACAGATATATATATACATATATATATATATATATATATATATATATATATATATATATATATATATATATATATATATGTGTGTGTGTGTGTGTGTGTGTGTGTGTGTGCGTGCGTGTGTGTTCACATACAAGCCGAAAAAAATAGAAAATGCTATGTAAAATAAAGTTTATCCTAATTTTACTTCTTAGAGAGAGATGGAAATTTCTCAATACTTTTATAGTGTTCAGTGTTTTCTGCAGTAAGCCGTTTCAGGGGCAGCGTGCACCTCCCTTCTCTCTCATACCACTCAGCCTCCTAAGGCTCCCATCACTCCAACCTCCGACGACGTAGCTTGATATAACACCATGAATATTTTTAGAGTTTTGCTAAAATATTTCCCTTTTAAAATTCGTTTTTCGTTTTATGCCATTTCTGCTTACGAATTTTTTTTTAGAGCGCTCTACTTTTGGATAGCGGGGTAAACCTATTTATAACTAGGCATTGCCCATTTTGAGGTACACATGTTCTTTTTTCTTATTTTTTATTGATGAATACATTAACGTCTGATGTAAGAATCTTCAGTGCTTCATGAAGCTGGAGTTTTGTCTCTATTCGGTTATTTAACTTTAAAGTTTTATGTTTTTTTTAGAACTATTTTTTTATTTACTATTTTGTCCATCTTCAGCCTTTAATGGCTGTTGTTGGACGTTTTTGCATGGGCGTTTCGGTCGCAGACGTTTCGGCCACGTATATTTCGACTATGAACGCTTCGGCTTTGTTTCATTTTTCCAATGGCGAAAATGAGTATGCATTCAATTTTTGTAATAACTTCTGTTTTTCTTTAATGAATTTTCTTGTTTCCTTCTATTTATTTTTTCATTTTATTTCATTTATGCACCATTCTAATGTCGAGTGCGTACAGGTGTGGAATGTTCACACTCACACGAAATCACCAAAGAATCTCAACCCATTTTATTTGCCGTTTATCAAATGAATATATAAACAAAAATTGGCTATAAAAAGTTGAAAATCTAACCATACGATGAGCACATTTTTCTGTTCATTTGTTTGCGTTCAAACGGGATGATCTTATTGGTTGATTTAACTTCCCATTAAAACGTACTAATAAAAATTACGTCATAGAAATTTTCAAGACTTCATGTCAGATCATATCACATCAAAACAGCCTGAGATGAATTGAGACTTGAAACTTGACTTGAAATTCGAATACTTAGATTATTAAACATAAATTACCAAATATAGTAGCTTTAGGCTCCTCAGTGCCGATCCATACGAAAATAACACCACCATTCCTAGCAAGTACATTCTAGTAATGTTTACATGACACTAAGCAACAAACAAACATTTTAAAACTATTGGACGATGAGGTTATGATTATGTTTCATTCTTAATCAAATCTAGTTGAAACGAGACCAAAACGGCTGCGGTCGAAATATTTATCGCCCGGAGGTCGAAACGTCCAGGCGGAAGTATGCATTTCTCCAACAGTCAGTGAGACACGAGCCTCGCTTGACATGTAGTGAGATTTTCAGATGGATTCATGCCTTTCTCAAAGGCATCAGTACGAAGTGGACACATATTGTCTCCACCAGAGTTTAAATTCAAATCACTGACCCCGTTCACCGTGCCGCATCGTTCAACTACCCTCACCTCACCCACCACACCTTAAATTGTTTATGACAGACTTTCCATAATTGTTGCCTACTCAAATTTGAACATTCCGGATAAAACTGCTTCGTAAAATGGCTAAATCTGTCCCACTTTCGGCTTGGGTTTTGGATAAAATTTTTATTTTTATTTTAGCCAAATAAAAAAAAAATTAAAATAGAATAACTGTATACTAAGACCCAACCAAATAATTCATAAAAAATGTACATGAACTTTTTAGTTAACTTACAGATTCGTTGCAGATGAGCCAAAAGAAGATTAGCAAAAATTTGGGCTAAAATTAGCAAAAGTTTCGACAACATTTGTGGCTATAAATGTTAGATATGTAGGTTTTAAATTACCTATAAAATTTAATTAAATCAGCTGATTATTTTTTTCAATTTTATTTTGTTTTAGAAATGACCAGATTTTCATAATTGAAATAGGGGAAAATATATATCTAGCCGAAAAAATGGTTAATTTGGCATCCCTGAGTTTTGATTTATTCGTAGTTAGGTAGAACTACAGATCTGTGAGAAATGACCAATGAAATCTGTTCATGTCACACCCATTTTAGGGTGTGTCTCCTTTTATCCACGCCCATCAATTTTGTTGACTACTGCTCTTAAGACGTTGCTTTTTTTCTTTTCTGAACGAGGTTGAAGCTCTCTTATTAGAGACCATTAAGAGTTGCCAAATCAGCCAATTTCGGCTAGATCTGGCTAATATTCTTCCAATTTAGCCGATAAAAATCTTTAATACCCGAAAATCTGGCCATTTTGTTCTGGAGTCTTAGCATATAGCTATTTTATTTGATAAGTAAGTGGACTTTGAATGAGTTTGTCAAGTTCGTTGGAAATGGAAGAATTAATCCGATTTTAGCGATTTTTGAAGACAAATTTAGCTATAAAAAACAAACCATACTTAGTAAACTTCTAATAGAGGCCTCACCTCATTACGTTAGATTTCACTCTTTGAAAATAGTTTTGATAATAATTAGGGTGATTTAATTCGCCATTCAGAAGTCTACAACAAAAATATGCCAAGTCTTGCTCTGTTTGGCATAAGGCGACATTTTTAGGAGCATTCGTGGAGTGATCCACTACGCTTTGCTCCTTGGTGCTCCCCCTGCAAACAATTAGCGAGATTTGATGAAAAAGAAAAAAATGTAAAAATTTGTTTTATGAATAGTAGATAACTTCATTTCTACAATAACAATGATATATTCGTTCATATATGAATTGCATAAATATTAATTCAGCCTTCGAGATTATCTTTCCCCAATTAAGTGACGAACAGTCCATGACAAAATTCCCACCATACAAAAACGCCTGGACAAAATCCCCGCCGGACAAAAAAAGAAAAAAAATCCCCCCTCCGGACACAATCCCCACCCCTACCAGACAAAAACACAACGTAGTGAAAAAGTTGAACAGAATTTATTCAAAGCTTTCAGTAATTTTCTCAATAATCCACTTTGATTGTACGGACTACATACAGCAAGTTACAATGTGGATCGGTCAAAAGGCATCAGTAGAGAATGTTAATATTGTATATTTCAACTGACTTTGTACTAATTGATTATTCTAATCGTTTTTTTAAAATTGCTTATTCTATCTACGTTGCTAGTTCGAGTGAAAGATCAACCGAGTAACGACGGGTGATCAATTCAAATAAGAGTTTCTGTATAAAATAACGGAATTTATAATCATTCTATCCGATCGTATGTATCCATTTCTTGATACATTACTGTTGCATTGAAGAAATGAATAGATCGAGAATAAACAAGATGAGAATTTGGAGAGCAAACAGTTATTTGGGCATTTACATTACCAGCGACTGTTTAGCTCAATGGTAAGAGCAACGCAGGTTCGGTGGCAGGTTTGATTCCTGCTGTGGCCCCATTTTGTCTAATTGTTTATTCCATCCATGCTGTTTAGTCCGAGTCACATATTAACCGTGTAACGATGGGAGATCATTTTGAATAAGAGTTTTTATATAATATAACGCAAATCATAATTATATAGAGATTGATAGATTGATAATTCCGTGACTTTGAGGCTGATCACTGTAACGCAGATATGCCTTTACGCGTATATTCTAATATTTACTCGAATTTTCTTTGTCAGAAATAAATTAAATTGCATTACATAAGTAAATATCGTACATGCCAGCAAATAAGTCGATCACAAAACTCTGGTAATGATTCAAGTTTAGTCCAATATACGCTGGTCGACTCTCCAATATGAGTCAGCATTGTGTCTATCAAAGAGTCAAGTTCGTAGGGTCTAAATGGACTAATATATTCCATACAGAAAAAATAGTTGATGCACGAAAAGTCGACTTATACACCCTGGATGCTGGTATATACAGTATCAACAGTCAAGATAACATCTTGTTCATCTCATGTCCTTTTCTGCCGAGTGTGTAGACGCTTCAACTAAAAGCCCTGGAAATCACACTAGAGAAGAGCTAGTTCATTTCTTGTGCCATTTTTATCGGTTTAGTTTTTACCTGGCCATTTTTACCAGTACCATTTTTACCGGGCTCCATGCAGGGTGATACATGCATAGATAGCCAGTCAGCCAGACAGCCAGTTAGACCCCTTTAAAAAACGAAGAAAACTACATTGACTGTTTTGGTTGAAATGTTTACAAAGAATTCCACAGAATTGAAAGATAATTGCTGTCATAATTTCTGAGGTGAGGAATTATCATTATTTGCCTTTGCCTACGAAGTTGGGAGAGGTATATATATTCACTCATGTTTGTTTATCCACATGATATCTCCCAAAGTTATCCATGAATTTCAATGACATTTCGTGGGAGGTTGGGTCATAGGTCAAAGAAGAATTCATTAAATTTGGGGGTAGATCCGGAAGTTTTCGATTGAGATATTTTTCACATATTAAAGCAATGGTCCAAAATATGGAAAGCTTACACAGTTACCCCCCCCCCCTTGAAAAAAAATTACAATTACTCCCCATGCATCGTATCTATTTATGAACTGGTTTTCTTCCAGATTGTACTGACAATGATGCTGGTTGATGTATGCGCTCTTTCAGTTCTTTCTTGTTATACACTTATCTATTTGAACTAATGTCCTTATTTTGGTTGATATATTCACTACGTCTCGTTTGCTGTATCTTCTGACCTTCTCTATGTTCTTGTTGCATTCGATAACCATTAAGGCAGAGGGTTGGGTGGGTAATTTAAAAACGTCAACGGGCCCCAATGGAGGGGGCCCATAATGGATGGGCCCCAAAAAGCTTTATGAATAGTAGTTCACTTCTGCGTTTTTACGGACATTACATAATAACAAATGTCACAAAATGTTGGCAGGGCCCATCGAGGAGCCGAGCTTCCCAGGGCTTCCAAATCTCTAGCTATTATCCTGTTTCAGGAACTCCAAACTTGACCCTTCATACAATCCATAGAGATAGATTGTGGAATTCTCACATCAATTAACTATTCCTGGTTAATTCATTCTTTGTGATGCCACTGTTGCCTTCATAACTAAACCAGGGTATGTGAATGACCACCCAGTACCCAACGAACCATTTTTTAAAATTTCGTTATCTTTATGGCTACTATGCTCATTTTCGAAATCTTATCTTAAAGCTTGAACGCTCTGCATAATGATCGAGTGTTCAAACTTCAAAATAATATTTTCAAACTGAGAATACCGTGGCTCTAAAAATAACGAAAATATCAACCCTCAAAAATCCAAAATCTACCATAAATAATGTAAAAGAATCTAATTAAATAATCTTGAAGAAATTTGTAAAGGGTGCGCAACTGGACCTAGCACCGCTTCTGCTCAACACCTGAAGTAGAGAAGTTATACACTCGAATGATAAGTAGTTTGCTGGAATGCTGTGCTTCTGCTTGCAACTCATGTCATAAACAAGATATTGATAAATGGAATCAGTTCAGAGATGTCAGAAACTTGCTAATTCTCAAGTTGTTCTTCCAACTTTAGTTGAAAGAAGAAAGAAAGCAGATTTAAAGGAAGCATATAGATTTATTTCAAGAGGTTGTGAAGAAGAAGAAGAAGAAGAAGAAGAAGAAGAAGAAGAAGAAGAAGAAGAAGAAGAAGAAGAAGAAGAAGAGTGAACGAAAGATAACGGTGAAGTACGACGGGTGCGAAAGACAATAAACGAGAGAAAAACCTTGTTTATCTTGAACTATCAGCATCAATAGAGCCTTTTCGCCTGACGATGTCCACACGTCTCTCAGATTTTGGTTAACGACGAGACGTGCTTCCATCAGTCCAGCCATGGCAAATATGTCATCTGTCTCTTTCATTCTGGAACTGAATCTGTATTAGCACTTGTGTTTTTTCCAGTGTTTGTCCGAGACCTGTTCGTAGCGACCGCTCTCCTGGCTACTTACTTGCACACAATTTAGGGGTCCCAAAATCAATGATGACGGGACCACACGGGCGACTAAACGAATCTCACTCGGGGTTTCATCTGTTTTTCAGGTGGTCTCTCTCTTTTCGTTTTGAGATCGCTTCCTCACCAGCGTTAACTTGAAAGGCGAACTTGAAAAAAATAAAAAAAATGAAACAAAAAACAAAACAAAAAACAAAACACTTTAACGAAACATGTTTCAGGTTACATCTGTACCGAAGGACCCGACTTGAACAAATCATCTATTATTCGTTGCGAATAATTATAAGGATGATGAAGATAAGGAGATTGTGTGAGAGAGGAGGGTGACGAGTGGAAGTTTCCTCTAAGAATATTTGTTTATTTATCATCTGGTATTTTCATATTAGAAACAGTGACAACAATACCGTGTTTCACGATTTTTGTTCCTGAGTTGTTATTTTCTTATTGTTAATGGGTAAAAAGTATAGGAAATGGCTCATATTCCCTTCAAACTTAGCTTATGTGACCCGGACGGTGATATTCATATGTAATAGTATTTTTCATTTTATGTGACTAAAATGTGAAAAATTGCCCGTTGTCCAATCGAAAATAAATTGATTTCAAATTACCGATGTCGTGGTTGCAAAAGCAAAGTTAGAAGGGAATAAGTGAGATTTTTTTAGTATTTTTTTAGACTCAATCAAACAGAAAATGACACAAGAACAAAAATCGCATCCCAGGTTTCTTGCAATTTCTCTCGTTAAATCATTACAAAGGTTCAGACGGTTTAACTTGGAAGTTCAAATCTAATTTTTTTTCTCCTAAGTGTATAAAGTTAACTCAAGCATTCAAGTAATTCAATCGTCCACTCAAATACTGACACTAGTCATTAGGCAAGTACAGTTTTCGTTGGTAAAGATATGGTTTTTAGTGAAGTGGTATATTTTGGAGGGAAGATGTATTTTTCTAACTTATTTTGATGTTTTAGATGAATATGCCCTTAATTTCTCCAGGAATGTTTCCATTTTGAATATCTTGTCAGTTATGCAATGGGGGCGAGGGAGGGGCTCCATTTTGGGACTGCGCTTAGGACAACGAGCGACTTCAATCCGGTCCTGACTAAGTGCCTCATAATTTTGGTGTTGAAACAAAAATTAAAGAGAAATCTAGCATAAAGTGATGCAGTTAGTCTCCTTGGCCATTGGTGGCACAATTCAAAGAAAGTTCATAAATTATTGCAAAACATTTTTGATTTGCTTAAAGAAAAGTCTGTGATCATTGCTACTATTTGTAATGATTTGCGAAGAAAACGAAAGGTGTATCTAGTCTACATTCTTAGATATAAACATGGCGTGTTTTGTAAGTTACGTTACATGCATACATCGGTCATAAAGTTACAGGCCCTAAAGTCACGACCCTTGACTTACTATGAAGGTTGCTCGAAACGTAACCAACCATAAAATCACAGAACTTCGTATCAAAGTTGTGACTTTAGGGCCGTGGCTTCTGGGCCTGTGACTTTATGATCGGTCAACATATTTAATTAATCAAAAAACATTCTCAGCAGTAGAGAACTGTGTTGCCAATTTAGTGTTTTTTGTGCTAAATCTAGTGTCTTTTTTGTTTCGGCAGCGCGAAAATTCGGTATTAAACGCTATATATAGCCCATTTTAGGCGCTATCATAACCTATTTTAGCTATTTAGAATAGCCGTAAAATGACTATGCTTTTTTGACGTTTTTTCGAGGTCGATAAAGCGCGGATTTTTTTTGAGTTGGCAACATTGGTACAGAAGGATTGACTTGGAGTTATGATAGACGAAATCACATCACAAGCCAGTTCCTCACCGAGTGCTCTTTGTATATTGTCGTCTGCTAGGATTGACTCATACTAACAAATAGGAATAAACTTTCGATAGGTCATCAGATCCTTCCAGTCATCAGATGAAAAAAAAAAAATCCCGCCGACAGGAATTATCAACCACAGTTTCTTATTCATGTTTTTATTTTTCTGTTCTCCATTGTTTTGAAGTTATTTTCATAAACGTGCCTGTCAAAGGGTACAGTCGAACTATAGCCATGTCATCCACATTTATTTTGTGCACTTTTCGAGGTTCCTTTTCCGCACTGAGTGCAGGGACACAGGAGGAGGAGGAGATGTCTCTCGATGAAAACAGCGACCCGCCACCGGAGAAGTTCACCATAAGACCCCCATCCGATTCCCAGGGTAGTGGGAAATTTAATTTAAAAACAAAACATAATAAAAGACAAAAATGTTGAATAACAAAGAGAAAAAATACTCTCTTTCTTCTAAGCTATCACTGGTTGCTCATTTGAACTCAAGTTCGTTTTCTCATCATCAAGGCGTCCATTAAACTTTCCTTGGCTGATAAGAATAGGGTTGTGCGCATGCGTATTGGTAGCAATCATAGGCATTTATGCGTGTGAGACAGTGTTGCTAAGAATTATTTGTTATTTACAGCTATAACTGTCTCTAAAAGTGGCTAAAAATGCTGATTTCTTCCATTTCCGAGGTAACTTTACAGCTTTGTATATTATCTATACTTACTCAAAGCCAGTCCTTCAAATGAAATATGTATACTTTGAGACTCCAGTACAAATGATGATAATAGTACATTCACTATCTTTTCATATTTCAAACAAAAAAATTAATCCAGCCCCAAATTGCTAATTTGGCAACCCTGGTGTTGGCTCTCTGATGTGTTGGTGTGTGCATATGTGTGTGCGTGTATGCGAGTCTATGCTTGTGAGTGTGTGTGTGTGTGTGTGTGTGTGTGTGTGTGTGTGTAGAGAGAGAGGGGAAGGGAGAGAGATATAGGGGGCTACGTGTGCATAACGCGCGATTCTAATGACAGATAACGGTATGATGAATACATAGATTACTATATGATGTATTCATAAAACTCGTTGAGATCTGTATGAAAAATGTGTCTGCACAAATACACATACTCGCTCCTTCAGTCATACGCACACCGGAAGATGGTCACGGTAAAAATGAACCCGGTAATAAAGACCTCGGTAATGATGGCGCAGTTAAAAGACACAAGTGGAAAATAGGAAAAAATGGCTTAACTGGAATAAATGATTTATCAAAGATAAATATTAACTGAAAATCCTGAACTAAGATTTTTCGGACGTAATTGAATCAAATTTATACTTTCAGATTAGATTGACCACGGGACATTTTTAATCTTCGACATCCTCTAATATATATCTTGTGTTGATACATGATTTTCACTTGATATCTATTTTTGAGAAACTTTTTTTAGCTATCAATTACGTTTTAAGATAAGATATCGAAGACTTGGAAAGTCTCGTGGGTCTGTCTAATCCAAGAGCGTACATTTGATTCAATTACGTCTGAAAAATGTTAATACAGGATTTTCAGTTAATATTTATTTTTTTATAAAAGAGCTATTTTAGTCGGGCCATTTTTCTATTGCGCCCTTTCTACCAGGGCCATTATTACAGTGCACCACGCACACCATACAAAAAAAACGAACTCGCGTACACATGTATAAATAGCGATAGATAGATAGATATACAGACGCATAAATATTGATGGAGATTAAACGATATTAGGTCATCTATCTATCGATCTATCTATCTATATATCTATCTATCTAGTTTCATCAGTTTTTAAGCGAGTTTGGTTGGCTATGTTCGTATGTGTCGCGCGTACATGCCACACCAATGGAGCTAGGAAACTGAAAAACTAAACATTTAATCCTTATCATGTCAACAAAAAATTTTTTTTCTCTGAAATTCGACACCCATACAGGCTTTTAGTAGAAGTTTGTTTTTACCATGTGAGTTTATGTTAAATTGATCCCATAGTCATTCACCAATGGCCAGAAAAGTGATTTATCCATTGATCACCCCTTTTTTCAAAGTTTTAATTGATCACCCCAACACAGAAATGCTGCCAAAAGACGTTGGCCACGGACATTTTCTGTTGAGAGATTAACCAGACCCGTATCTATCTATCTATCTATCTATCTATCTAGAAATATTGGCGCATAAATGATATTCACACACACTTATATTCATGTACGTAACAGTATTTTAGTCGTTGCTTGTGTGAATTTCGTCAGACGGTGTGTATAAATCGTTATGTGTTTTGTGATTGGACTATTTTCCTCGTGTAATGTGTAATCATCTCTGAGGGTGCATAGGATTGGAATCGTCACATCCAATTGTTAGTACAACCGAGTTGTGGTTGAACTAATCAGTCGACCGAGATGTCAATAGGATCTGGGAGTCTCTCATCATAAGGTATTTCTCGGAAAAAAACAAAAACAAACAGGTTATCCAAGGCAACGGAAGAGACCTGGAAGTTGACAATGAAGACACAACCCGGATATAAAAAAAACAAAAACAAAACAAAAACAGACGTGACGAGTCTAATCCATTAAAAACACATAGACAAAGAAAACGGTCCAACCATATTCATAATGTATTTTCTACTCATCCAAGAACTTGATCCCGTTCGATGCTATAATGAATACTTGCATGCAATTTTTTACCATAATTTTTAAAAAAAATTAGCGAAATATATGCGTGTGTGACGGCGTTTATTTCACTTATTGACCCCCCCCCACACACACACACATAATAGGAAGAAATGGACCGTTGAGTTCATATCGCAAGTTACCCAGCATACATCCGTTTCTCGCCGGTGATTCCACACATCTCTGGAAGTTATTCCATCAGGATATAAACAACTATAATAAAGACTTCATACCACCACTTTCGATGTATTATATCTCTTCAGTGTGGCTATAGACTTTCCTTTATCAGTGTGGCTATAGACTTTCCATTATCCCAGAATTTAAACCTTCACTTCAGGCCTGGAGGCCGATATCCTACCTCTGGACAATGGAACTGGACGGTCAGTAAGGCTGAATTTAAGCGATATATCTATTTACACAGAAAATCCTCACCCTATGGGAGAGCATTGCATAAGGTTACGAAGGATGAGTTACCTCACTAAAAGAGTGCTCAACCCTGAATAGAGGAGCATTATATATATATATAGAGAGAGAGAGAGATAGATAGATAGATAGATAGATAGATATAGATAAAGATATAGATAGATAGATAGATAGATAGATTGATAGATAGAGAAATAAATAAATAGCATAAATAGTACTCTTGATAATCTCATTGAAACCGGTCAGAGAAATGTTTCCTGTGAGCTGAAAAATGCAACTATGAACACAAACGTTTTTACAAAATATCCAAGTTATTAAATATCAAATGATCTCCCGCCAGAGTGGCTTTTCATTACTTCTAACTAATTTCTTTCGCTCGAATCGAAATATTTTAGATAGTGAGCGAAACAATGGCGAGGTTCGAATCCAACCAGGGGTTCATGTCTTTACTTTCAGATCATCGCATTTATTTCACTCACTAGCATAAATATTTCGGTTCAAAATTCAGTTCATAAAACTTGGTGCCCTTACGCTGGTGATGGCTTCAGCACTCCCTGGGCGGCCGCCAGGTATCATATTTTGGCAATTTTATCGGCGTGTTTTTGATCATTGTACATAGCAACCTTTCGGTGGGTTTAGACATTTGAGTATTTTCTGAGTTTTTTTTTGTAATTTGGCGCTTTTTGATGGTCAAACTAGTACGAAAATATTTTTTGATTTGGCAACACTGTTAGAGTGACAGAGATGAATTCATGCCATTCCAAAGGGCATTATTGAACACAATCTGTTTTCAGCCAAAGTTACGACTCGGCTCATCGAATCCATTAACAGAGCCTTTAACCGCTCAGCCATCCTTTTAGAAGGAAAGAATAAAAGATTTACGGCGAATGTGAAGGCGAAAGGCCACTAACTGGTCAGTCAGACAATGGGTCATTTGATTCGGTCATAATTGTCCTGATCTTTTATTAGCACTGAACACTAGAAAAACGAAAGACAGAAAAGATTTTGCCGGTTTCATTTAGGCACGTTCAGAACTCTTTGATGTCAGGCCGGCTCAGGTGAGAATTCAACCTAAGGTAACTAACCGAGCTCGTTCCGAATTCATCCTCATGCAATCGTCTTTTAGGAAACCGCTGTTTATGGCGCTCTTTGTTACGGTTCAACTTCTTTTTTAACCGTCCGTGTGTCTTTGAAATTAGGCGGCGACTTGAGACGAAAAGAGGAGATAGAAAACGTTCATTTTATTCCCAGAGGGTCAACAGTTTCCGTTCGTAGAATAAAAATGAAAGGTAGATAAATAGACGTATTCTCATCTCCTATCTTGAACGGATGTCGTGTATTTCCTCTGACTCTTTGATTTCGGTGTTCTGTCTTCTGGCTCGTCTTTTCCCCTTCATAGTCTCATTGCGTTTGTTTCAGATTAGATTAAACACCTTTGTCTACAGTTTTAAAATAAGGTGTTATTATAGATTCAAGGCTTTTATTACGGTCGATCTCTTCATTCTTTTGAAAGTTTCAGCAACCTCCTTCCATTTTTTTCATTTGGCTATATTTTGAAACAAAGAGGTATAGAAAAACTCAAAACTTATGAAAAACTCAATGTAGTACGCTTTGAAGATAGGACATTGGCAATGATGGCGACACCTTTTTAAACGCGGTTGGTCGAAATCAAATTTTTTTGAATAAACCTGTTATCGGTGTGTCTCGTTTTCTAACGTCTGTCTTTGGCGGAGGGGGGCTCAATTAGTTTTTGTTTAGTAATGTTATAGCACAATGGAAATAATATCAACAGCCAGCCACAGTCTGGGGTTAATATATATTTGAATAGATAAGAGCATTAGAATAACCAGTAGTGGGCAGGTCTCAGAAGATCCGGGGAAAAAGAGGCAGGGGAGGTGTTTTTTCGAGAATATGCCGACAAAAATTAAGGTACGTCGTATATGCCATGGAATACGGTAGCATCTGTTAGTTTTAGGTGGACAAAGCGGCTATGTTTTATAATGATACATTCATTGGAGATGTATGAGATATACCTTAAAAATTTGAAAATATACTTATAAAAGTGGGCGAACAAAATGATATCAAAAGTTTTTTTTCGTATCGCCTAGTAACCTTCAGTGTGTCACGGGTGACACGCGTGTCATGGGCACGGGTCAAAAGGCATCAAATCAAAAAGCATCGGACAAAAACAGTGTAGTACAGATTACTGCAAGTTACACTCGCGTTCCGACGAAAGGCATCTGTCAAAATGATAAAAGTAATTATGAATATATATTAACTGAATTTGTACAATTCAAATAATTCAATTTAGTGTTTTTTTGTTAATTCGAATGAATAAACCTTTTATTGTTTATTTCTTACTCAGGATTCGTACGATTTTTTCAATTACAAAGTTTAATCATGTCTTTAATGGTAGGATTAATTTCAATTTGCATCTCAAGAACATTTTGTTTGATGTTATAAACAAAAAATATACTTTGTTAAGCTTCTGTATGACTTAATCAAGTAAATGAATTCATTTTTTTTTGTAAATTCAAAAGAGCAAAAGTCTGATGGTGATTTTACCTTTTTCTTTTTCATTCCGTGCTGTATGTCACAGGAAGACTAGAATAATTAATAATTTATATTTTTCAAATCATATTTTGATAACGAAAAAGGTTAGTACGTTTTTTGACGATTAAAATATCTATGTTATGGTATTCCTCGCTTTAAAATCGCTCCTAAGTCTCTAAAAAGAATAATTTCCGACGACTATGTTGCTTCATTATACCTTTTGATTAACACACACACACACACACACACACACACACACACACACACACATATATATATATATATATATATATATATATATATATATATATATATATATAATTATTATCATAATTAACGCTCCCTCCTTCAGGGTTGAGCACTCTTAGGTAGGGCAACTTCTCCATTATAAACTTCTATAGCAATGCTCTTCCAACTCTAGAATGAAGCACTCTGGTGGATGGGGAATTGTGTGTAAGTAAATATATCGCTTAAATTCAGTCCTAATGAGCGTCCAGTTCTGCATAGGGCATCGTCTGGGTCCAAAGCGAAGGTTTTGATCCTACCTCGTGGTACTGGATGGGATATTGGATAGTCTATAGCCACACTGAAGAGTTGTAATACAACGAAATAGCTGTCCGTGGATGATACAATCATATATATATATATATATATATATATATATATATATCACGGTTAAGCAAATTCATGAGGCCTGGTAAAAAGTTCACTGAAACAAACCACGAAATTGAATTTTAGAAACTGTTTCAATTATTTTTTTCACATTTTAGGCACCTTACAATGCGTGATTAGAATATGAAGTCTGATAAAAAATAAATTCGATATCATGTGGTTTGTTTTATAATTTTGGGAATGAATGGACAAAAAATCTTCAATAATATACATTTTGATTATGAGATCTGGTAAACAATCAACAATTACTAACGGTTTTGTCATGATTTAATCTAACGAAGGACTTTTTGTCTCGCTTTGTACTTTAAGGGGTAGAATTTTGTTCGGGGAAATTTATTTATTTTCAAATGGCATAAGGCCACAAAATTTTTGCATCAACGCACTACAGGTGCTTATGGTCTGTCAGACTAGTTTTGTCAACTATTACTCTACGCCAGATTTTACAAGTATATTAATATACTGGCAGTAAGGAGGATAAGAAAAGACTCTCCTTTTAATTCAAATTTAAAAAAAAGAATTATTCATTCATCTTTCATTATTATTATCATCATCATCGTCATTATTATTATTATTATTATTATTATTATTATTATTACCATCATCATCATCATTATTATCATTACCATCATCATCGTCATAATTATTATCATTATTACCATCATCATCGTCATTATTATTATTATTATTATTATTATTATCATCATTATCGTCATTATTATTATCATTATTAATGGATGGAGTATTGTGAGACAAATTATATTTGTTGAATTTGACTAGTTTCAGCCCTCGTCTGGATTTTATCTAGTTGTTTTCGTTCAACTTTCAATTCGGGTCAACGGTTCTATAGCAACGAATAACAGCGCAATCGGAAATGAAGGGTAAACCTTCGGTGAGTATCGAACTCACACACTTATTACCAGAAGGATCCTCAGCTTAATCCTAGCAGCCCTTACCTATTGGCTTCGTAGAATTTTCATAGTTTAGCAGGAGCTGGTTAAAGTTGTAGAAAAACAGCTAAATAAATAAGATGAAGGTAAAAACTGATCAAATTTAAAGGGGAAAAAAAAAAAGGAAAAAGAAAAGACTCTCTTCGGTCGGAGAGGTGGATACTTGCTTTAATAATCTACTCTTAAAGTCAGGCCTTTATATCAACGCGAATAAATACGACTACTGTTTCGCACATCGAGCTAGCATTAAAGTTCAAGACAGTGTCTACACAATTATTCGGGGTGACTTTGGAGAACGAGATTTTAATCTCTAGAAATATTCTTACAGGTTAAAGTTGAGGAAATTGTTACCTTTCCCGTTTTAAAATGACCGCCACACAAACATCAGAAAAACCGACGCTGATGATAAGTTTCTAGGTAAAATAAGTTTGTTTCTCGTTGTAATATTTTTCGAGTTGGGCAGAAGAATAACTTTAATGCAAAATCCCCCCTTACAGTGCATATGCTTTTTTTATGTATGTTATTTCCTTCTTCTTTCGCCTTCTTCTTTCTCTTCTTCTTCGTCTTTTTCTTCTTCACTTGATGTATTCGCAACATTTATGACGGTTCAGAGGTATGAAGATATGAATACACGATTCCCTGCCTCGCATCAGTTTCGAATTTCGACTCGTCTAAACAAAGCCAGTTTTGCGTATGACCGTAACTTGTCCAGTAACAATCTCATAGCGTGGAAGAGTTCCATCACGGCTGTATTCAATGTAGGCGTCTACAAATAATAGATAATTTAGGTTTTAATTCCCAGCTTGATATAAATAAAAAGAAAACGTTTATACTTACGTGATTAGATTAACTCAGGTTGGCAGCTTGAGCGGTGAAATTTTCAAGTATGTCCGTACCTCGCGTAAATGAATCAACGTAGTCCCCGCGTATACCGTTATCTGAAAAATGATATGAAATTATCTGAAAAAAATAGATCTTTTAACTAAAATTGACTAAAAGAAAAAATTACCAGATTCAGGCATTGTTGGTCCAAAATGACCATAAGGAACCCAAGAGAAACTTCTTTGCATGCACAAAAAAGCGTTTTTAGATGGTGCAGGCATTTTTCGTGTGGGACTTTTCCATGTGCGCATTTATTAGTGTGGGATTTTTTTTCTATGGGGGATTTTCGTGTGTGCTTCTATTATGAAAACATATTCCATGGAACCAATTTGATCATGTTAGTAATGCATTTTGCTTTGACAATACTGTGTACTAGAAAGTTAACGTCGAGTCCTCTGTTTCAAAATAGATATAGAAATAATGAATAGAATAATTTCCATTCGTCAGAGCAAAGTGTAACAGTAAATAAACATAGATGAAAAAAAAAAAAAAAAACTGACATAGGTATAAAAAGTTGGAAAGACCTGTTGGTTTGAATTTGATTATCTCAGAAATGCACTGCTAATAGTCAACCCCCAGAAGCTTGAATTCAATTTAAATGCTTTAATTTAGTTCAATTTGAATAATAATAATAATAATAATAATAATAATAATAATAATAATAATAATAATAATAATAATAATAATAATAATAATAATAATAAATGTACATGGACGATATTAAATTGTTTGCAAAAAACAGGGGAGAGCTTGAGACTATGTTCAACGAAGTAAGGGAATATAGTGAGGACATAGGAATGGAGTTTGGGATGGAAAAATGTGCAATCATGGTGATGCACAAAGGAAGGCTTTCAATGACTGAGGGAATTGAACTTCCGGACAACAACAAGATTAGGGCATTGACTGCACAAGACCGATACAAGTACCTAGGTGTCCTTGAATGTGACACGATAAAACGGGAAGAGATGAAGGAGAAAATTAAGAGAGAATACCTGAGAAGGATAAGGAAAATATTAGAAACCAAATTAAATAGCAGAAATCTAATAAAAGGAATGAACACCTGAGCTGTGTCAGTAGTTAGGTATACAGGACCATTCCTAGGATGGACAAAGGAAGAGCTCCAAACAATGGATAGGCGAACAAGGAAACTTATGACGATGCATAAAGCATTACACCCTAGGGATGATACAGATAGACTATACGTTAAGAGAAAAGAAGGTGGTAGGGGGCTCATCAGCATAGAAGATTGTGTCCAGAGAGCTAAAGTAGTCCTAGATAGATATGTGCAAACAAATAGTGAAGAAATCATAAAGAGCGCGAGGGATAGTGCAACAAACAATAAAGTAGAAAACAATGGAACAGTACAGCAAACTAGAAAAGAAAAGTGGGAAGGGAAAAAATTGTACGGCGAGTTTAAAAGACAGATAAAAGATATAGCAGACGAGAAATCATGGACGTGGTTACGAAAGGGAAACCTTAAGAGAGAAACAGAATCGCTCATCATGGCAGCCCAAAACAAAAGCATAAGGACAAACTACATAAAAGCAAAAATCGACAGAACACAGACAAACAGCAAATGCTGCATGTGCGGTGAAAGAGATGAGACAGTAAACCACATTACTAGTGAATGTAGTCAGCTCGCCCAGAAGGAGTATAAGCATAGACACGATAGAGTAGCAACGATGATACACTGGGAACTAAGTAAACAAATGGGATTCAACCATGGGGAAAAGTGGTATCAGCACAAGCCAGAGGCAGTTTTGGAGAATGACAACCACAAACTACTGTGGGACTTTGACATCCAAACTGACCACCTCATCCAGGCAAGAAGGCCGGACTTAGTAATAGTAGACAAAAAAAGGAGGGCCTGCCAAATAGTAGACGTTGCTGTGCCTGCAGACCATAGAGTAAAAAAGAAGGAGGGTGAAAAAAGGGAAAAATACCAGGACCTAGCAAGGGAGTTAAAGAAAATGTGGAACATGAAAACCAGGGTAGTACCGGTCATAGTGGGAGCACTAGGAACTGTCCCCAAAACGCTGAGGGAGAGACTGGAGGAGATCGGGATTGGGGGGAGGATAGAGACCGTACAGACCACAGCGCTACTTGGAACTGCACGGATACTGAGGAAGGTGCTAGAGATATAAGTACTGCAACGAATAGTAGCTCTGTCATGATATGCGAAAGAGGGAGGAGACGTTAGCTGAGGACCTGAGGAGACTTATTGTCACTCAGCCTTCAGCGATAACCACTGGGCAACCGGTGTGAAACTGTAAATCGTAGAATTACTGCGACCTATGAGTACTAGGAGAGGAGGGCTGGAGACTTGAGGAGACTTGCTGTCACTCAAACTCCAGCGGTTACCACCAGGCAACTAGTGTGAGATTCCGAAATAATAATAATAATAATAATAATAATAATAATAATAATAATAATAATAATGATGATAAAGAGAAACATCTCGCCAAAATCTCTGGCGACCCTTCTCTAAAGATACTGCCCACAGGCCGTTGCCCACAGGCCACTGCCCGTATACTGAGAAGAGCATCATCATCTGTTGGGTATGAAATCCCCCCCCAAACCTCAAACGTACACAAGATAAACAAAACTGCACCACCCACATACACACATGTAAAATAGGACTGTAACAAACACACACAGAGAAAAAAACAGGGTGGGGGAAATCGTATAGTAAAAATTCTGCCTCCCTCTCTTTTTTCTCTCTCTCTCTTAAGCCTGCACTATCATAACTTACAAGATTGCCAGGCTTAGGTCTCTGGTTGAGACCCGCCTGGGGACTTTCTTGAACTAAGATCAAAACTGTAATAATAATAATAATAATAATAATAATAATAATAATAATAATAATAATAATAATAATAATAATAATAATAATGATGATGATGATGATGATGATGATGATGATGATGATGATGATGATGATGATGATGATGATAATAATAATAATAATAATAATAATAGTAATAGTAATAGTAATAATAATAATAATAATAATAATAATAATAATATGATGATGATGATGATGAGATATACGACCCCCAGCTGTTAGCAGTGGCCTAACGGCGGGAAGAGGAAGGGAAAGAGAAGGAAAATAACAAATACAAAACAAAAAAAAAACAAATAAAAAAAACAAAACACACCACAAATGGTGGTGGAGGCACGAACCACAGCACTGCTGTGATAGGTGAAGGAGAGATGAGATGAGAACAGGGTTGAAGACCTGAGGAGACTTGCTGTCATCCAGCCTTCAGCGATGACCACCGGGCAACTGGTGTGAAACTGTAAACCACAGTATTGCTGTGGACTACGAGAGTGTGGAGAGGAGGGCTTGAGACTTGGGGAGACTTGCTATCACTCAACCTCCAGCGGTAACCACCAGGCAACTGGTATGTTTGCATCTTCTTGATAAATGGAAGGAAAAAATATTACAATACCACGTTTGTCGACCTGTACGAAACACATATTTTACAAGGGTGCTTGGTGGACTACCACTGACTGCATCTCATGATTCCGAGCTTCTTTTGATACCCAGATGCACAGAGGATGCATATTCATTTTTAAGTTTTGATTTTATCCTATTTATTTAAATGTGCGTCTTATTCAACGACAAATACAGTATTTACTTAAACTAAGACAGTACCCGTTCCAAACGAGCATGTTTGGAAGGTGCCAGACCTTATGGTGTCTGGAGCACCCTGCCATAATTGTCATGAAAAAGAATTTCCCCTCTGACGTAAAAAAAAAAACTACGGCTTCGAAAGTAATTCGGTTACTTTCCTTCAGTGTTATCAATTCAGATATTTTATCTAAATCTAGATAATTCTAAAGAGTGGAGGCCAAGGGAGAAACTATGAATGAAGATTCTTGCCTAAACTTTGTTAGACTTGACGTAATAATGATTATTTATGGTATGGTCGGTTGGTATATATGTTCATTATTTTACAACGTTTCGGTCGTGTATCCTCCGACCCTCGTCGAGTGTTGTTGGTTCGAGAAGGGGGAATCCTTATTTGTAGCATTTGTGACTTTTTCTCACGGGGTCAGAGGTGCTAGCCCGACGCACAAGTTGAACTGGAAGGTCTAAAACTGCCCGGCTATATACTCCTTAACTGGGGATAGAAGTGTATTCCCCAATGGTGTTATTGCCAAATGAACGGAAACTGTCCCAGCCCGAGATTGAACTCAGTTCGACGATTCCATTCTCCGTGTCGTTAACCTTTCACGCCACCCACATCTCCACCCGTCGTAATCTAATAGCTATGAAAATCACAGAAGGATGAGTAAGCTTCCGAATCTTTAGCGTCCCAATTAACAGGGTCATGGCCCTCCTGATTTGCATAACGAAAGCACTCTTCTCTGTTAATCACTTGATGACCTCAGCGAGGCAGGTAAAAAAACAAGAAACCTGACACACCTATATCCAATTTTGGTTCACTTTATTTATGCAGGTTTTTATTTACCTTTAGCCGTCATTCGCACCTGGGTAGAAAGAACCTCAGACACCTTGACCTCATGTCCAATACTTTATCACTAAATGAAACACACCTGGACCTGTGTTGCCAACTCAAATTTTTTTTTTCGTCGTCGCTGTCGACGTCGAAAATGCATCAAAAACGCCAAAACTCGCTAAAAACAAGTTAACTATTTTATGGCAATTTTCAATTGTTGAGAATGGCTACATTTGTCTAAAATGGATAGGAAATAACGTTAATTGGTAAAAATCGCTGAAAAATAGCTTAAAAAATGTGTTAATAATAGTTCTAAATGTTGAGTTTTCATGCTGCCAAAAGAAGAAACGCGCTAAATTTTGCGCGAAATGTGCCAAATTGGATTATTTACTGAGGGAGCCGTTTATTATCACAGATAATATTATCAAACGATTATTATAGAATATCAACCAAAGCTGTCACCACAGAATTCTTCAGTTTTTAAGCGAGTCTGCCTTGCTGCCTATGTATGTATGTGTTGCACATAGAGACCATACCGTTGGGGTTAGAGGGCCGGGAATTTAAGCATTCACCCGATATTAAGTCTACAAAAAACGTTTCTTTTTTTTTTAAATCTCCCACCTAAATATGTTTGTATTGCAGGGTTTAATTTACCAAGTGAGTGTAAGTTCAATTGGTCCCTTACTTTGTGTCTAGCAGTGCTCACGCTTGTTTTTTTTTTTAATCAGACATTCTTTTGATCACCGCCCAAACAAAGGGCGAGAGAAGTGATTTATTCATTGATCACCCCTCTTTCCAATTTTTCAATTGATCACCCCAGCACGGCATGCTACCAGAAGATGTTGGCTAAGTGACGATTTCTATTGAGTGACTGACCAGACCTGTTGATACCAAAATCCGTCAGTCTCAAGAACTTGTCCTTCATTTCTTCCTTTTTTGAGGAAAAAATAAGTTTCATTGTGGAAGCGGGTAAATCGGTTCTAAAGTGGGGGTTCGATTTACAATGTACGTTTAATGCAAAACTGGCCCCTCACTTCATGTCTCTGAATGTAAGTCCGCACTAATGGAAATATATAGCTAGGGATATAAAACATTTACTCTCTGATATGTATATAGAAAGAACGTGTTTTTTTTAAATGCCCCGACCCAAATAGCTTTTTTTTTAGAATGTAAGTTTATACTAAATTAGTCACTTTGTTGATGTTCAATATTTTGACAAACCTAAAAAAATAATTTTTCTCAAAACTAACACATTTCGCAAGATAAATATGGTAGTATAGACTGAGAGCACCCAAAATTACTCGCAAAATTTGATTCTATTTTCTTTATAAATATTCATTCAACTTAGTAGTATCCTGAACGTAAAACATTTTAACAGCCGCAGTTTCGTACGAAAAGCTGTATATAATTCCGTGAGAGGCAAAGGTTTTAAATAAAATTACTTGAGAAAATAAACAAAAAATAGTAAAGAAAAGTTGAAACAAAGGTTAATAAAACTCTAAAACACAAACACGAATCAACTTTCTATAATTGTAAATTATATCAGATTGATGTATTTTGATTCTATTTAATTCTTAATCCCATCTAAATAGTAATGCTAGACTTTAAAAACAAAACTAGGATAAAACGTCCGGGGTAGAAATATTTGCGCTCGAAACGTCAGCGGCCGAAATGCCCGAGCCGAACCGTCTGCGGCCGACCGTCTGCAGCCGACCGTCTGCGGCCAAAATATCCGTGACCAACTTGGCATTCGTGATCATCATAATAATTAAGGATCTTTGGTTTGCTGGATCAAAATTTTTTTTATTTTCCTGAAGAGATTTTGTCTTGATTTGTCTTGAGCAATTACGTAATTCTCTGACAATTTTTTAGCAAACTTCTTCCTCCTGAATTCATAGGTGAAAAGGTTCGTCTGGAATCGAGGCCCAGAACGATCTGTCTACAGGCTTGACGCAGAGCCCCCCCCCCCAAAAAAAAAATCCTCACAAACTGCAGGTAGTAACTACCCGGGTATTGGGTGTCAGGATCTTAGAAGACTTAAAAATAGCTCCAGTTTGGCTTTCTTTCTTAGCTTTAAATCTCTCTACCCACGATACCCTTGATTATATTCCCGCGCCTTTGTGATATTAAACAAGTTCTTTTGCGAGCCGACTTCAGAACAGCCACAGCTAAGTACGTAGGGACAAGATGAAATGAAGTGAAGCGGTTTAGCGGTCAGGGTTGCAAGTGACGGGTAACGGGTGGGAACTACGTACCCTCACTACCGTGAGACATTCTATCCGACGTCTACGTGATTTTTGCTACCTTTAGTTCACTTGTTTATCATTCTCTTCCTCTTACAAGGTGATATGAGTCGAACAAGCAGCCCAGGTGTTAAATGAACTGAATTCTTCTGCGACAATCCTTCCTCTTATCGGGATATTATTGTGAAATATCAAAAAACCTTATTAGGGCGACACAACTAATTTCCTATATCACGTTTCTCAAATTTCCATGCACTCAAAGTAAAATCTGGTCCAAAACTGTATATCTTGAACGATTTCTGGAAGTGTCGCTTGGAGAGCAAAGTTAGTCGAAATAGTTTGTAATACCGATATCCTTTCGATTGCATTACGATCTATGCTATGAGTTCTGTCCCAAAACTAATTCTAGAAGTATTTCTGAGAATGTCGGTGGTTACCGAAGTTAGTCGAAATGGTTTGTGACACCAATGTCCTTTCGATTGCATCACGATTTGTGCAACAAGTTCTGTCCTGAAACTATTTGTAGAAGTATCTCTGAGAATGCTGATTCAGCGAAATGTTTTGTGATACCCAAGTCCTTTCGATTGTATTACAATCTGAGCTTCAAATTCTAGTCTATTTCTTGAAGTATTTCTGGAAGCGTCGGTGGATATCAAAGTTAGTTGAAACGGTTGGTGATAACAATATCTTTTCAATTTCATAACGACCTGTAATCTAATTTCAGTCCTTTCCTTTGGAAAGTGTGTGGTTAGTCTTGGAGTATTAATTATATCCCTTGGTAATATTCTGGCGACTAAAAACGAGGACGCTGAGGATAATGATCAAATCGTAACTGAAACAAAGACATAATCCCCACCAGTTCAAGAGGTTGAGTTTCAATCTAGATTTCATGTTTTTCTGATATCAAAGAAATTTTTTTTACCCAATTCTGCTGCCGTATTCTTTCAAAATCATAATAAGACAGAAAACGTGAAGCGTTGTCGAAAATCAACAGAAAAATGAATTCCGTTCGAGGGATGCACTTTTTTTTGTAAAAGACACAGTTGTATAATTTATGTACGTGTAAATAATCATTTTTGACTGGTACTTATGCTAGTATAGATATAGATTAAATTACTAAACCGTAGTATTTTCGTGCATAACATATTTATTCTTTCATCAATTACATGTAAAATCGAAGGAAAATATTATTGGATTTCTATGTAGACGGTCATTCTAAGAAGCATTGAGCACTAGGAACAAGCCTGAAAGTCAGATTTTAAATACGCTAGTTCGATCTTTAAAAGCCCCTTCCTTTAGAAGCCAATTCCTTGCAAAGCTCCCATCTTTAAAAAGCCCTTTCCTCTGGATGCAGCTTCATTAGATGCCAATATGGTAGTAAAATGAATTTCATTCATGCAATTGACGTGCATTTGTGTTCTGACGTGGTAAATAGAATTCCACGTTCTAATGACGTAACAATAAAAAATCACTTAAGCGACATCAGATTCATTGAAAAAGTGGAAGGAAATGTTCGTGAATATAGTGTGGAACGTTTGCCAGTCAGTTTGTCAGTGATGATTTTTGTGATAAGTTTGTAAATGCAATTGAGTAGGCTTATAGGTCTATAGTTGTTGAGGTCAGTTGAGTTTCCTTTTTTATATGAAAGCATTATGATTGAAGTGTTCCAATATTGAGAACTTTTGGAAATATCATGTAGATCAGCATGGAATTTTGGCGATATGTGGCTTGGGCATATAACTCTGGCGTAAGAGAGTTAATTTTGTATGAATTCGATCCAAAACTGAATCAGTTCTTTTATAGCCTATTGTCCCCGCTCCCTTTCACAAAATTCTATTGAAATTCATTGAAAACTTCTGGAGATATCGTATGGACGTTGATGAGTGTAAGCATTGATGTATGGAAAAAAAACGGAAAAAGACATCTCTCAATCAAAAATAAAATCCTGGATCCACCCCAAAACTCAACCACTCCCTCCTTACCCCATTGCCCACCCCAAATTGAATTGGAATACATTCAGTACTTAAGGAAATATCATGCGGATGAACAGACGGGAAGACGCAACCAAATGAACATACCTCTCCAATTTGGTTGACAGGGGTAAATTAGGGGTAAATTGTGTGATGATCTAGTCAAACTTCGACAAAAGCCCGACTTCTCTGGTTTGGTAGTCATGCTGTTGACCGTTGACTTAGTCTAAAATCAGATTATCTCAATCCAGATTGACTACACCCAGTTTGTCTCAACACAGATTGGTTCAACAAAGATCGTCTAATCTACTATAATAAATACTACATTTGATTTTGTCAACGATTTTGTGTAAAAATATTGGAGATTGCAGCATTAATAACACAGCATTGAAAGATACCCAGGATATAATTATTGAAAAAAATCACTGGATATAATCTCACTTTGAGGAAAATCAATAGAATCGGACACTAGTTGAAAATCAACAGCGTGAAAAGCTGTCCATTTGTAAACATTGAAATTATGTATTCGAAGATCTTCCAATATTTCTGTTAGGAAAAATATTATTTCCATTCGATAATAGTGATTTAGAAATATAAAGATATTAGAATTAAAATAAAATTTCACTTTTCACATATTCGTGAGTCGACAATCTAAGTTCAGACTAACAGCACACGAACCGTCATGTTAAAGCACGTATGTCTCTAATTCAAAAAGCCTTAGATGATTTAGATACAAAGCACCAATAAAAACTATAACATTGGCTTGAAATGAAAACTACAGATCCAACCAGCCATAGCATTGTGGTAGTAAAAACATATAAAATAATAAGAGCGCAGTTGTCCGAAGAAAAAAAATTAATCTCATAAATCTATCTTGTAGCGGTTAATAAAGCAAAAAATATCAAGCAGATTTGGACTTATTCAACTCGTAAGTACTTTGAAGCTGGTTATTCGATTCTATTTTGTATTTAGATCTTTCTTTGATGTAAGTAAATCAAGTAACTTGATTTGTTTGGAGTAAACAAAAAAGCATTCGCTTTCAGGGACCTCAATATACCTGAAGCAAAGAGCAGTTAAGTATACGTGCTTGAATGGGTGGAATGACAATACCCGGTATTGTTGCCTTGGGTAACGGAGAACTTGGCTGTCCCATCAATATGGCAAAGACAATACGTAATGGTTACACACTCAAGAGAACCCGTCACATGATCCAAGTCTATTGGTAGCATGCTGTGTTTGGGGTGATCAATTAAAAAAATGGAAAAGGGGGTGATTAATGAATAAGTTACTTTTCTCACCTCTCCGTTCAGATCGTTGAATTTTCAGCCTTTTAACTCCGTTGGTGCTAACACCCACTCTACCTCGACGGTCAGCAGCACACACTCCTGGGTAGACACACGCAGGCCAGCGCGTAAACTCGGGTAGGCCAGAGTTCTCTCCCCTGAAACCTTTGATTATTTTTTACGCGTGATACATGAACACATAGCCAGCCAGACGAGATTCGAAACTGGAGGAACCTATTTTGGTTGACGGTTCCTAGCACCAAGGAGGGTTCTGTTAGCCCTTACTTTTATTTTTCTCGAAAATTGAAGGAAATGTTTATAACAGCAACTACAACGTCAACATTCTCCGATTACTGTCTCTTCGACTCCAATTTAATCGGACTAGAGTCATCATCTGAGTTGTTATTGTCACAAATTTTCGGTCCCTATATCCTGTGGCCTTCTTCAGGTATCTGTCTTAGTTGATGACCTTTCGGGAATTTAGAACCAAACCCTATACTCAATGCTCAGTGGTAGATTGTTCTCATTCCGCTGATCAGGGTAGAGGGCCTCCTTCTCTCTCTCCAATTGCTGAAGTGTGCGTTAGGCACGAAATGTTGACATTCACCGGATATATATCCTTTAAATCTCATTATATATATATATATATATATATATATATATATATATATATATATATATATATATATATTCATAAATGTTGGGCTGCGACAGAAATCGAACCTGCGAACGGTAAGGTAGCGGCTTCAACGTAGCATTGCTCCAACTATTGAGCTAAACAGCCGCCGGTAATGCAAAAGCCCCCAAAAGTGTTTTCTCTCCATATTCTCATCTCGTTTAATCTTCGTTCTATATTTGCACTATTCGTTTCTTTCAATACGACAGTTACGTAATAAGAAATAGATATATATGATCCGACAGAAAGATTATAAATTGCGCTATATTATATTGAAGCTCTTATTTGAAATGATTTCCCGTCATTTCACGATTAATGTATCACTTGGCTCATATACACGATTTGCTATCAAAGATTTCGGGGGATTTGAACGGGTTGATCAATCGGTTCATCTGTCAAGTTAGCCAGCGTTTCCTGTGCCCCACCAAACATTTCACACATCACTCAAAATCACTTCACCATGAACTATAAAAAAAAAAATAAAACAGACGAATTTTCTATCATTTTTTTCTGTGTTTGAGGAAACCATTTCGCTCCTCAAGTTCCCCGATCCTTTAGCCAGCAACTCATTAACGGAAAAAAACATCTTAACTTACATTGTCGCCATTTTCGTCGTCGTATTTTCAATTATTGTCTCTAACTGCAGCGCTCACATCTCTCAACAGTTGAGCAGCTGGGTTGTCTGAAACTTTATGGCCTACACATACACTCTTTTATATAATCCAGTAAATGTAATAGACTATCTTCACTTTTGAGACGATTGAAGTCTATCATCTGAACCCATGGAAATTCTATCGTTCAATTATCTGAGAAAAAAAACAAACTACCAAGGAATAAACATTATTATGACGTTTTTATGGTTTATTTATGATTTTATATATATATATATATACAACAAAATATACTGAAGTAAACAAACAACCGAAACTATTGTTTGAATGTCTGCTTTATTCTCCCGCGCTTTCTCAGTTCCTTCCTGTCTTTCCCCGATGTACATTCTTTCATATATCCAGCAGTCAAGTCCATCTATCTTTTCCCGCTTTCTTTGATACGTGATTCAATCATCCAGCAGTCAGGCCAACATAAAGTATTGTACAGTGTGTATTCATCGGATTAGGCCGAATATAACACGAAGCCACATCTCTAGAGCCCTACCTCGCTATTCGGGTGATTCTCAATGACTAGTGGGGAAAGACACACGTATTACATCCTCTATAAGTGCCTTCTGTTACACACGCACCCGCTGCATGATACAATTAAAAACTTTTACGATTATTTTTCAAATGGATGAGGGATCTGACAAATAATATCACGCATACAATTTATTATAGACTAGTAGTTATCAATCAATAATTGGTAGAAGTAATTTGACCAAGTGGAAGTGAAAGATTTGAGGAAAAGTGCGTTACTGCTCAAAAAATGTTATCATAAAGGATACGGCTTTAAAAAGGCTCGATGCATTTCGCCGAATTCGATTGACGTCTTCAGATGCTCTTTGGCAATGCAGAAAAACTGTAGCAAATGCATTTCTCACATGTCCAGGTGATATGATTTTTTTAAAAAGAGGTGACACACTTCTTCTCAAATATTTCACGAAAGAAAGTAAGAAAGAAAGAAAGAACGAACGAACGAAAGAAAGAAAGAAAGAAAGGCGGAAGAAATCGAAGAAAATAAAGAAAAGTTGTCAGGAAAAAAAGAAAGAAAGGAAAGGTGAAAAGGGTGAGAAAGAAAGAGAGAATAAAGTAGGAAAAGGGTAACGGTGAAAAATAATACGAAAAAGAAGAGATTAGAAAAGAAAAGGAAAGAATGAAAAGAAAGATAGCACCCGGGGCAATTACGCCAGATTCTAAGAGACACAATTATCAATTAACAGGTATTATAGAGGAAATCTTGTACCCTTTCACACCTGCGCCCGGGGGCAACTGTTCCCCCTTCGGCTCCCTCTTGTTACGCCTCTGAGCAAGATTGAAGCAGAAATGAGAGAAACGAAAGAAATTATAGAAGAAAAAAAGTGTATCGAAGAAGAGAAAAAAAAGAGAAAAAAGAAGAGAAAAGAGAAATGAAATCATAAAAAAAGAAAGAAGAAGAAGAAAAAAAACTTCGTGCAAACCAAATTAGCGTTGATCTATTTCCATTGGTTGACCCCTCTGACCCCTGCTTCGAGATAAGTGTGCTCATGTTTGTTCAGATATTTGGCACCTCAGGGACTCGAATAATCTAACTAACGAGCTTGTGTCGCTTGTCTCCTTGTAACGCTGATTTCACAACAAATACTACGACGACCACTTCGTCAAAACGAAGCCGGTCGACGAGCTAGTCAATAGAGACAACCTATCCCTTGTTTTACAAGTATCCTACTTCCCTTCTTAGGGTCCCGGGCCGGTGGCGAATAGGGTGGTCTGTTCTTCAGCTGGTCATCGTTTTCGTTGTGAAGGGAAGCAGGCAAAACGAGTTGATGGTTATACTTGTAAGAAGACTTAATGCTTCAGTTCTTAAAATTGCATTAAATTTTAGGCTTTAAACTGCATTATCTTCTACTCTGAGGTGATATGTGTGGGTCGGGGTACAACGGTTAAATAGATAGTAGTCAATGCTTCACATAAATACATTGGTAGTTGGAAAGGAGAAAAACTTCAACAGCCTTTTCTGATAGTTGTGGATATCCCGTTTTTTCTTTCTTGCTTTTTGATAACTGATTTGTTGATTACTTGTCCACTGCATTTTTTCTTTTCAGACTGACTCTTCTTTCGTAGAGCCTTAGCATAGGTCTAGCAAACCACAGGGGGTCGCGGACCCTCTTTGAGAACCACTGATTTACGCATAAACACTCGAATGCAATTAGACTCCGATTTCACTTGAGCTGACTCCATACAGTCAAGCTCTCTACCCTTTGAAGATGGGCGTAACACACTCTTCCCATCCCTGTTATCTCCAGTTGGCCTTGTGCAGAACCGAATCCCAGACATAAAGTCTCGGGGCACGAAGTCATGGCCCGAAAGTCACTATGTGCAAGGCGTACTGCACCATGCACAAAACGTAACCGGACATAAAGTTACAGGGCTCCAAGTCGTAGACCGAAAAGAGTTTTTTTTAGACGAGAAAAAAAAAAAAAAAAGCAAAGAGCTATTATGTGCCATCTACATTGTGACTATCGCCGTGACTTTATGTCCGGTCACCAGTTATCCTTCTTTTTTTTTTTCTATACGTGCGTGTGTTTGTTATGCGTTAATGGGTTTGCTTGTTTGTGTGTTCCAGCGCTCCTGACTATACCGTTTTGTCTACAGAATTGAAAATCGGTAAAAACACAAAACAAAATAGAAAACCCCCCAACTTTTGGGGGCTTTATCCTTACGGATTTATATGTTTATGTGTTCCAGCATTCCTGGTTGTACAGTTTTGTCTACGGGCCTGAAAATTGGCATCAGTACTTCACTAGGCCCCCTTAGAAGAAAAATTATCTTTTTAATTTTGTAAAAAAAAAGGGGGTTCTTTTGGCCTCTAAGGGGGCTTTTGTTTCGCAGTTATAGAGGTAGTGCGAACACTTCTCTTCTCTCCTAATCTCGAATATACCTCTGTACCTCCTATCTCCCCAACCTCAAACTACTAACATGGTATCATCATCAATTTGGGGGCCAGGGAACTCTAACATGTTTTTTTCATATGAATTAATGGTAATTGCCTATTCGCTTCACGCCATTTTGTCTTAGGAATGTTTTAATAGGATAGCGGTGGGGGGGTCTGTACTTGTAAAAGTGATAGCGGGGAATTCTCAAATCTTCCGCCAGTCTCATGTCTGAGGTTGTTCCGCATTTCCTACGGTAGCCAGAAATTTTCGCCGCAGACGCTTCGACCTGGATATTTCGGCTGCGAATATTGTATGAGTGGATTGTGTCACCATTTGCAGCCGGTACCCAGTCTGTTCTTGATTCTTTGCGAGGACTTCATTGATTTAACTAACGACATGTTTCTTGAGCCAGTGTTTGAATCTTTTAAATTTGAAGTCCAAGCATTTCAAGCAATGAAGATTCTACTTCCATTTCCGACAACATATTTTGGCAACGCTAATAAAAACCAAGCATCACAATAGACTTTATGCAGAATGAGGCATTAGACTTGCATTGGTAGAGTTGTTTTAAAGAAAAGATAAAACTCGTAAAAAATGAAACAATCTCTCAAACAAGCAAGCAGCTAACACTACCATTTGTGCTGTCTTTCCGAGAGTTTTTGTAAAATTTCAGTTTATTACGATAAATATCTAGTTGGATTATGGTTTTTGAATGTCTGAGTTATAAATCTGGGGCTTAGGTTTTGTCAGAAGTCGAGAAGGGGGTGCCGGTGAAAAAAGGTTGAGATATAGGGTTTTGAAGAAAGCACTCAACGGTTTCTATTCAGCGCATCTGAATTGGCTGTATCACTTGTCTTCCGCTCTCGGACCAATTATTAAATGAAGTTATGAATTGTTTATTTCTGGGACAGACCGTAGTTGAGTAAAACTGTGGAAAGTGAGACCGTAGATAAGGGAAAACACTGTACCGGACTTGGCTTTCATTTACAGGGACCACGGTGCAGTTCTGGAATTAGAGGGGCACATAGTTACTGTTTGTCAGAGGCTCTCCCATGTCTAGTGCCACAGTGAAAATTTTACAAATTAAGTCATGTAGATTGGCAGAAAACGCAGTTAAGGAACATTATATTGCTATGTTTCGATGTTAGAAATTGGAGGTATTTCGGACGTCATGAATTACATGTTCATAATACCCTTCAATTTATGACAGCATATTTCAACATGAATAACTCCTTAATTAAACAAAAATAAAACTACAATACAAACTTCGGTCATCAGATTTGAATGTCAGATTTAATGACGTTGAGTGCAGCGAAATTATTTCCGACTATTAAAAGATCAAGATCGTCCGTTAATTCCTAATAGCTGCCCGAACAAAATTGTCCGAATTACCACCAAATGTACCAACAATACATCAAATTTGGACTCCTGACCAATGGAATAAACATAGGTAGCTGCGTGAGTACATTGTTGATTCTCAGGCAATGCACAATTACGGCACACCTGTTAACCGATCAGATTCTTGAAATCATGCAGAATTCTTGGTCAATTGGAAAAGTGTTCTTAAAACACAACAATCCAAACGGACGAAGAGTCATATATAAAGCCCTTACATAGAAGAGAGAGTCAGTTTGGCTAAGTGGGCCCTGATTCATGTATGTCAGAACTTCATGTCGGCTCTCCTGTTTTCTCAATGAAGCATTATCGATTGAGGCTTTTTTTCTAAAATAAACTCGACTTGATACTTGTCACTAACACAGATTCAGGCAAGTCTTGAAAAAGAGTTACTTACACAGTGAGATCTCAATGATATCCGACGTTATTATTAAGTAGTTTACCCATCAAAAAAGATACTACTTATGAAACATTTCATTTTACGAACGTGGATAATTGAGATTCACATTACAGTGAGCTTGGAAATTAGACTTCTATTGTCCATGAAAAAGAATTCTATTATTTTTTGTTTTGATTTTATCATTTTGAAAAATGTTCTCTAAATTTACCATTTTTATATATGTCATTTGAACATAAAATTCTATTTTTACTGGATCAGTTGCCTCACTTAGCGTGACAGAGTACAAACACACATTGCTAATTATCAGATGTGTGGATGTCATACAGGATCACCAGATTTTGAGACTGCTGATTCTGGAGGGAAGGGCATTTTGCTGCTACTCCTCGGGCATATAATGTAGTTATGGGAGAGTGGTTTGCTCAAATTCCTGCTCGTCCAGTTTCCTCTCTGTTAACCATCATGGCATGGTAGAGTTGTGATATTTTTTTTGTCAAGATATGTGCAATAGTTGGCACGTTTGCCTCGAACGCAGGAGGTCCCTGGTTCGATTCCTGGTATAAGCAAACAGCGTGGAAAATTATTTTCCGATCGAAACAGACTCGCCAGCATTGAATCTTGTATGCAAGTACTCGAACATGGCTAACAGGTATTGGAGCCTAACTTAGTACTGTCCTGGCCACAGGGGTCGATTATATGCATATTACATTTATAATCATTTCTGTCGGATCATATATCCATTTCTTATTAATAATACGTATATATATATATATATATATATATATCATCAAAACATGGATATATGATCCGATAGAAATGATTATAAATTGCGTTTCATTATAGTGAAACTCTATTTGAAATGATCTACCGTTATTGAACGGTGAATGTATCATTTGACCTAGATCATGCGTATATTCACACACACACACACACACACACACACACACACACACACACACATATATATATATATATATATATATATATATATATATATTGAGTCATATTTTGGAAGTTTCTTATATACATAAGTGTGAATTTGTGTAATATTCAGATCTATGGATGGAGATCGATATATAGAGAGAATATATCAGGCACATACAAATCATATTAGTAGAACTTGTTATAGACAATGAGGAAAATCCAGATTCGGTGAATAGGTATTCACAGATATTTCTCTAACTTACTGATGATGTGATAGTCACTCCCTATGAAACGTCCGTGAATGAATACCTATTATCTCAAACTGTTTTCCTCATTGTTTATAAAACACTTTCATCGTTGTGTCGGATATAACCTATCTCCCAATGATCACACATATTGTAAGCGACGCAAATGAACACCCACGCGCACACGTGGAAGTGGTATCTTCTATCAAGAGTTGCCAGATGGTTGGAGTCATTTCTAGCCCAAAACAAGCAAAAATGTCCAAATGTCCAAATTGTTCATAAAAGCAATACTTGTATATAAGTATTGCGAATTATGATTAATAATTTTAAAAAATCACGTAACCATTTACGATGACGGTCTAAGTGAAGCAACTGAAGGTTAATAAAAAAATAGTACGAAAATTTCGCACGAATGAATCACCGTAGCCCATGCATGTACGAGAAACTATTTATCTAAACAATGATCTAAAGATATCTAAAAAAAAGGTGTTTTATCTGAAATTGTGACCCCCCCCCCAAAAAAAAAAAACCCAGCTCAAGATTAGGGAATTGTTAACTGTTACAAAATGACCACACAGGCCCCCAAAAGTATTTTCTAGAAAAAAAAACCAAACCTTTTTTAGATGGTGTGTAGTGGTGTACTTTTACAAGGTTGCGGATCCCACAGAGCGATCACGAGCATTCAGAGAGAGAGAGAGAGAGAGAGAGAGAGAGAGAGAGAGAGAGAGAGAGAGAGAGAGGGGGGACAGTATTTGCAGCCCACTTGGCTGGTTAGTCAGGCGGAGCCATTTGTGGGGCTACGGGTGATTCGGTGAAAATATTGCAATCCTACAGTGCAAGCCAGGAATGAAGGCTTATTAAAAAATACTACAACAATTATGTCAAAACGGGCAAAAAATTCAAAATGAGCCCCCCCCCCCCAAGAAAATGCAATTAAAAAAATACTGTCATATTTGGCCATAAATTGGCTAAAATGGCAATCCTGTTTCTGTAGACATTTTCGGAAATTATTCATACACCAACCCCCAATGAATCGGATAATTATCATCCCCACCCGATGGGTATATGATATGGTTGAGGTCAGTGTCACATTGCTGGAATACCTACCAGCAGGAACATGATAAAAAAAAAAATTGAGAAAATCTGGTTTCGGTGACATCAGCCACTGAAAGAAAAGCACCCAGTACCCGTTGTGACAAAACATTAAGTTCTAAAAAACAATCAGAATGTTTACAATTTGAGACGAAGGACATGCGCTGGCCTCCACAAAATGGCCATCATGTTTTTTTAAAAAAAAAAGGAAAGTAAAACTAACGTATCAAAGGTTACATCAACTTGGCGACACCTCTAATACTACTCATCTATTTAGGACCAATTTGCAAAGATATTTAACCGTATCCGTACCTCACATACATGAATCGCCGTAGCTTGCGCGTGTACCTGAACTAATTATCAGAAAAAAAAATACCTGAAATTATGAAAATAGATGTTTTATCTAAGATTAACTAAAGAAATACCAACACTGGATTTGGGCATTGTTGGCCAAAAATGACCATAGACACCCAAAAACACTTCCTCGAAAAAACAACAAAAAACCTTTTCGATGGTTTTTAGTAGTGTTTTCATGCATATTTTCAAGGTTGTTATCCAAAAAAATACAACCAAGTGCGCCTGGAGATATACATACACACAGATGGACAAATACAGAAGAATTTATTGCCCACTAGGCTGGTTGATCGGGCAGGTCATTTGTGGGGCTACGATGAATCGATCGATAATATAATCGAAGAAATATCTGTGTGGGTGTATGCAAAGAGATAACTTGTGAACTAGCCATTGTAGGTAGTTGATATTAGCAGCACACCAGGCATTGCAGTGTCAAGTGTGAGGTTGTTTGGATCAGTGGTCCTCGAGAAATCTGATAAGAATAAATAATTACAGATTATCCCAAATTATAGATGAATGTAGAAATATCTAAATTGGCAATATATCTATATTTAGATATAAAATACCCCAGATAATAATATTTGACAATGCTTCAACCAAAACTGGCAAAAAAATCTGTGGGGTTTATGACGGTGTATTTTTGGTCCCAGGAGTTTTTGTCCGGTATGGTTTTTCGTCAGGGACTCTTATCAATACATGGCTTTTATTTTTTCAGAGGCACCTCGCTGTGGGGTAATGCTTAAGAAGCTAGCCTCACAGCCCATTCCTACTGGGTGGTGAGTTCGATCCTCACAAGGCATGTCATTATTTTGGCTTTGTGCCGGATTAGACCAGCATTAGTAGATGAATATATTGACATTTTTTCCAAGTGCATTCTCATAGTTTTTGAAGCATTGAAGCTCATCGCCCGAATTGGTTCCAAAGCCATCGAACGCCACGATGAACTGTGCGAGACCACCTGGCTCTCCGTAGTGACTACGACAACAGATACTGTTATCCGTTGAAAAAAACAAAACAAGAACGGAATTCTAATGGCGTGTCCATGAAACACTGACATCTCAGACAGGGGGCGATTAAAACGGGAACTGCAGATTAAGGAGGTCTGAAAGGTAAATCACGAATAAGGCAAGGCCACTGAAAAGGAAACTGTGGATAAGGGAACCACTGAAAGAGAAACTGTGGATAAGGGGAACTGCTAGAAGGGAAAATATAGATTATATAAATTATATCTAAAAAACAATTTCAACCGAAGATATTTTTTCTGTTACAAGAATTGATGAAAAAATAAATAAATGAATGGCGTCTGTTAACTGGGGACGATTGATTAAAAAAAAATATATATTTGACCCAAGTAAACTGCGGACAGTTAAAGTGAGTTATAGAGATGTTGGACACATTTAAAAATGACATATTCTATTCACATGTCTGTAAGAGGATGTTGAAAAAGGAAAGAATGACGTCAGTGCAATTCTAATAGAAACTTAACAAAGACACGTGTTTTTCTAGTTTACATGCTGCTGCTGCTGCTATTATTATTATTATTATCATTATTATCATTATTATTATTATTATTGTACAATCTCACACCAGATGCTTGGTGGTTACCGCTGGAGTTTGAGTGACAGCAAGTCTCCTCAAGTCTCCAGCCCTTCTCTCCTAGTTCTCATAGGCCACAGTAATACTACAGTTTATAGTTTCACACCGGTTGCCCAGTGGTCATTGCTGAAGGCTGAGTGATGATAAGTCTCCTCAGATCTTCAGCCAGCATCTCTTCTCTCCTTCGCCTATCATGCCAGTCCTGTGGTTTACATTCCTGCTTTCATTTCCCATCCTTTGTCAGGTCACTGTTAACAATTAGTGTTGCAGTCTTTATATTTCTAGCACTTTCCTCAGTCCCTAGCAGTGCTGAGGTCTGTACAGTGTCAATCCTTCCCTCTATCCTGATCTCCTCCAGTCTCGCCCTCAGTGTCTTTGGGATATTTCCTAGTGCGCCAACTATGATTGGCACTACCCTGGCTTTCATGTTCCACATCTTTTTCGGTTCCCTCGCTAGATCCTGGTATTTTTCCCGTTTTTCATTCTCCTTCCTCTTTACTCTGTGGTCTGCAGGTACAGCAACGTCTACTATTTGGCAGGTCTTCCTTTTTTTTTATCTACGATTACCAAATCCGGTCTTCTTGCCTGGATGAGGTGTTCGGTTTCGATGTCAAAGTCCCAGAGTAATTTGTGGTTGCCATTCTCCAGGTCTGCCTCCGGTTCGTGCTGATACCACTTTTCTGCATGGTTGAATCCCATTCGTTTACTCAGTTCCCAATGTATCATCGTTGCTTTTCTATCGTGTCTGTGCTTATACTCCTTCTGGGCGAGTTGACTACATTCACTAGTTATGAGGTTTACAGTCTCATCTCCTTCATCGCATAGGCGGCACTTGCTGTTTGTCTGTGTTCTGCCGATTTTTGTTTTTATATAGTTTGTCCTGATGCTTTTGTTTTGAGCTGCCATAATGAGCGATTCCGTTTCTCTCTTCAGGTTTCCTTTCCGTAACCATGTCCATGATCTGTCGTCTGCCACATCTTGTATCTGTCTTTTGAACTCGTACAATTTTTTCTTTTCCCATTTTTCTTTCCTAGTTTGCTGTGCTGTTCCATTGTTTTCCACCTTGTTGCTTGTTGCGCTATTTCGTGCACTCTTTATGATGTATTCACTGTTTGCTTGCACGTACTTTTCTAGATCAGCTTTAGATCTCTGGACACAGTCCTCTATGCTGATAAGCCCCCTGCCACCTTCTTTTCTCTTAACGTACAGTCTATCTGTGTCATCTCTAGGGTGTAAAGCTTTATGCATTGTCATAAGTTTCCTTGTTCGCCTTTCCTTTGATTGGAGCTCTTCCTTTGTCCATCCTAGGAATGGTCCTGTGTATCTCACTACTGATACAGCCCAGGTGTTCATTCCTTTTATTAGATTTCTGCTGTTTAATTTGGTCTCTAATATTTTCCTTATTCTTCTAAGGTATTCTCTCTTTATTTTCTCCTTCATCTCTTTCCGTTTCATCGCGTCACATTCAAGGACACCCAGGTATTTGTATCGGTCTTGTGCGGTCAGTGTTCTAATCTTACTGTTGTCCGGGAGTTCGATTCCTTCAGCCATTGAGAGCCTTCCTTTGTGCATTACCATGACTGCACATTTTTCTATTCCAAATTCCATTCCGATGTCATCACTGTATTCTTTTACTTTGTTGAACAGCATCTCCAGCTCTCCCCTGTTTTTTGCAAACAATTTTATATCATCCATGTACATTTAGTGGTTGACTTATCCTTTTGTTTTGGAAAAAAAGGTATCCTTTGTTGTTCTTCAGGATTCTGTTAAGTGGTATCATGATGAGAACAAATAATAGTTGGGACAGCAAGTCTCCTTGGATGATTCCTCTTTTTATCCTTACCTCTGGTAAGTTTTTTTCCTGTATCTGTCAAGTCTACTTTCCAGTTTTTCATAGAGTTTCCGATGAATCTAACCAGTGGTTCGCTGATCTTGAACATTCTAAGGCATTCGAGTATCCAGCTATGTGGGATCATATCATACGCTTTTTTGTAATCTATCCATCCCATTGCGATGTTCTTTTTCCTTTTCCTTACTTCTTTTAAGATCATCTTGTCGATGTAGAGTAAGTCATTTGCTCCCTTGGTTCCTTTCCTGCAACCCTTCTGTTCTTCAGGTAATAGTCCCCTTCTTTCCATTGATATATACATTCTTTCCACTATTTGTCCGGTCAGGATTTTCCACATAAGTGGTAAGCATGTGATTGGTCTATAATTGCTTGCCATATTCCCCTTATCAGAGTCTTTTTGAATGAGGGTGGTTCTACCTTTGGTCATCCATTCTGTCGCCTCACCTTCGTTTATGCAACTTTAGAGTAGATGGGTGAGTCTGTCGTGTAATGTGGTGAATTTCTTGAACCAATATCCATGGATCTCGTCAGGACCTGGTGCTTTCCAGTAGGCTATTTTCTTAAGAGTGTGTTTCAATGTGGTTTCATTCAATAATATTGGTTCTCCGTTGTCTATATCTTCGAGTTCTTTTTTCATGTTTTCTAGCCATCGCAGGGTTATGTTGTGTCTTTTCGGGTGCCCCCATATGCTATTCCAGTAGTTCTTGGTCTCTGGCATCGGGTTTTATTTTCTGTCTTCTTTCTCCGTTCAAATCTTGGTAAGACTTTCTCTCGTTGTTTTGGAATGTGCGGTTTTGTGTGTATAGGGCTGTTCTTAGCCTGTATCTCTTCAGTCTTGCTTCCTTGGCTAATCTCTTCTGATGTATCTCTTCCACTGCAGTTGGGAGGCCTTTTTGTGTTATCTTGTATTTATTCCAAAGTCTTACTCGCGGTCTGTCTGTATGTGTTGCATTTCTCAGTAGCTCTTCATCTCTCTGGAGCTGAGAGATCTGCTTTTCTAATTTTCTTTCCCAGTTGGGTTCTTCCTCCCTATTATTATTTGGGGTTCTTTCTTGTGTTGCGAAGTTATGTGTTACCATTTTTGCTCTAGCGTAAATTAAATTGTTGAGTTCCAAAAGGCTTTTCGTTTCAATATGATGTAAGAGGCAGTTGACATGTTCAGTCACTTCTCCGAGTTTCTTTCTGTCTTTGTCTCTTAGAGAGGGGAGTGTTGTTTCTCTTCTCGCATGATTTCTTTCAAAGTTTGTATCTGGGTTTTCTCTTCTTCCGTTGGGATTTCGTCGTCTCTCTCTGGTGTGTGACTTTCTTCAGGGGTTTTGTGCGAAGTTGTTGTAGTTTTGTCGTTTGTGTTGGTTGTGCTGGGATGTGTTTCGAGCATGTCACCTTCTTCCCTCTGTACATTATCGCGGATTTCTTGTAGTTCAGTCTCGGAGAGCCATTTCTTTTTCAGGATTTGTTTTACTTGGTTAGCAAGGCGTTGGCTTGATACCTGTGCCCCTCCTGAAGGCCATTAAGGGTACACGAGCTGGAGTTTTGGCCAACAGTCACAGGATGAGAGAGAGAGAGAGAGAGAGAGAGAGAGAGAGAGAGAGAGAGAGAGAGAGAGACCAATACCAAGAGTGATCATAAATGGTGCAAAGTAACACTATTAAATTCCTTTAAAAATACTTAATTCTCCAAAACTATTAGTTACTAGCTGAAGTACTCGTGTTGGTTGAGTTAGATATTTCAAGAGTAAAAAAAGAAGAATTATCTGCCCGACTTGTAAGAAGGATATTTCTCTTCACTTTTAACTCCTTTAAAACATTTAAATTTCTTCATCAAAACTTTTTACTTCAAAACCTTCCGTTTGGTCCACTGAATCAGATTCCAATGTTATTAAATTCATTGTTGTAAACAAATTTAGTTTATAAAAAAGATATAAGATCTATGTTAAATACATTTTAGATAATGTGTTTTGGACCGACTGATTTTTAAAGCAATAACCGTTTGGTAACATTATCCGTGATTATACTAAACGGCTTCCTCTCTACGTGTAATCATCAGAGTGGATAAAAGTTTTGACGCCTTTGCTTTATATATTTATTCCGTGATGTCAAAGGTTACATAAACAGCCAGTACTACTACTAATAATAATAATTGAAAGTGTTGAAGCGTTGCGAAGACTTAGTATTATTTGACATTTTGTCAGAGTTGTTAGTTAAAACTGATAACGATAATACCAGGTCTGGTTAGTCACTCAATAGAAACCATCATGTGACCAACGTCTTTTGAGATCAGGCCTTGTTCTGGGTGATCAATCAATAAATTGGAAGAAAAAGGGTTTATCAATGAATAATTCACTCGTCTACTCTTTTGTTTGGTTAGTGATCACTAAAAAATCTGAACACAACCGGGTCCAAACTGAGGGAACAGTTTAGCATGAATTTACATTTTAAACTGGACACCCTACGAAAACCAGCTGGGGGCCCAAAAGCAAACAAAAAGTTTTTGTAGACATAATAAGGAGTGAATTCTCAAATTTTCAGCATAGCCCCATCGGTGTGGCCTGAATGCACGGTAATACTCACCGACATGTATAGCATACCATCCATCCATTCAGCCAACCAGACCAACTTGAAAACTGAAGAAACCTTTGTTGATAGCTTTGGTGACAGTTTTGGCTGACAGTTTCCAATCTAAACAATGATAACTTGTGCTATATATTACTTGAGGGAATAGTTAAATGCCTGTTGGAAGGATGGGTTACAATGCTGGGACCAGGATTGCGCAACGGAACGTAATTATTCACATATTATCTGAAGCAAATCTGGTCAAACACCTGCAGCTTTTCACTCGTTAGACATCCGTGTCTGTGCAAAATTTAAAATAATCATGCAATGCAGAGAACGTTGAACGCAGAGAGACGCTAATAAGCCCCGTTTCGGTTTGCCTTAACCATTTGGGGTATGGAAATCTTTACTCTCTTCAGAAATACTGTGATACATAGATATCCTTTGACTCAAGCCAATCCATTTATGGGGTTGCGATTGGCGTGGCGGTGAGGGTGCAGACAATGGAATCGACGATCTGAGTTCAAATTTTGGTCCGGTTGGGGCTGTTCATGTTCATATTCATGTTCAATTTGCACTAATTCCCATGGAAAAAGCATGAACCTATCGCTCCCCAGCTCTGGATAAAATATCAGGGCAGATTGGGCTCTTAAGCGTTGGAAAAGAAACCAGTCTCGGAGGAAGGCAAACCTGGTAGTGAAGCCCTATTGAGGCTGTTATACAATTTGATGTCATTCCGACTTCTCTTCCAGCCAAGCAGATACCAATCGTATCGCCCGCTGCTTTCTTCTGGACTACAACAGCAAGACCAAGGAGATCCTGACAACTGGACATCCAGGGATCTCCATACCCATGCACCCTGGAAGGGATGTTGCATTGTCTACAGAGGTAGAACGGATGTCATTCATTCATCCCAGTCAATTCATGCTGTGTTCATCGCACTGTAACTAAGAAACGAATTTACCATCGATGGTTCGCGAGACTAGCGCGCTAACCATCGCTCAAGATCAAATGCTTAAAAATATCAACAAAACAAAGTCACTTTTGGCGCAGGGAAATTTTCATGGAGTACTGAATAAAGAACAAACTATTGCGTGTGAGACTAACATGTTTGCCCTCATTGTACAATAGAAGCTCTGTTAGGTTTTTGGTAAAAATTTAGAAAATTATGAATTTACTTCTTCGGTAAAAGTGTTCACCATAATATATGTCATCCTGGGCGTCCGAGAGGGGTAAAAGAATATATTCCGGGGGAGGAGCAAACAGATGTATTCAGGGGGTAATATATCCGGATGTTGGTTGTCAAGTAAGGGACTAGGGAATGTATAAACTGTAAATCACCCTGAGCTCAATGTTCATAGCGACCCGATAATCCCAATCGTATCGCCCGCTGCTTTCTTCTGGACTACAACAGCAAGACCAAGGAGATCCTGACAACTGTAAGGTTCCAATTTTCAACCCCATCCCCCACCTCACCATCAGTGAGAAAGCCTGATTCAGGGTGTGGGTAAATTCCCCTTTTGTCCCCCCTGTAGACGACCATGCACGTTACCGAGATGTTGTTCAGTGAATATCAATCGAATGAATCGAATACTGTAAAGTGAAAATTTCAAATCAAAATTCAGTTATTAACAACATTTCAGGCAAACTTATTGATCCACCAGTGTACGAAGGAATCGATTCTTCAAAACTTTTATTCTCTCTAATGATCATATTCATGGCTCGTCATCGAGTGAAACAGGCAGGATCTTCACGTCTCACCTGAATTATTAATAGATCTGTAGGTTGTAAAATAATTTGTGATATATAAGGTAATTCGTAATTGAAGAATATGCCTGTTTTCGATTAGTGTAGGATGGCTATGAATGATATCCATACTATTGGCGTTTAGATAGATCCAATCAGTAATGGATCGACAAGTAGTAAGGTATCTTGTCACGACGTTTTGACAAAATGTAGTTTGTTTTACGTTTGCCATCATCATCATCATCATCATCCTTTTAGTGTCCGTCGTTGGACATAGACCTTAGCCAGGATTCGCCAGACCTTTCATTCATGGGTATCGCAGGGCCAATATTTTCTGAACTTGTCTAGTCCGTCAGGCCTTTTTATCTTTTTATCAGCCAAAATTTCGCACATGATCTCTGGGGATCCACATTGTGAGTCGTGATGTCCAACGGTTGTCTGCCATTCTTGCCACATTTCCATTTGAGTTTTCTAATGGGTTCTATATCTCTGACTCCGGTTCTTTCTCTAATATACTGTGCTGTCTTGTGATCTCTCCATGTGAGGTTGAGCATATTTTTTTTTACCGTGAAACCTGGGCAGATGCATTAGTTGTAGACCCCTTTTTTTTAGGACAAGTGGGATTTCTTATTCTTGAAGATTGAGCTTGCTCTACCGACCTTGGAGTATTTCTTCGTCTGATTCCTTCTTCTTTTGAGGATTTCATGCAGATTCGCTTAACTAAGTAAATGTAGTGGTCTACCTTCTTCACACCTGCGTTTTTTAAATTTTGATTGCTGTCTTGGTCTTCAACATATTTGCTGTACATGGCATTTGTATTATGTGAAGACCAACTGTTTTACATTCTTCATTCAGCTCGTCTTGCAATCATTTGGAGATCAAGACTGCATCGTAGGCATGAATGGTCTGCTATGATGACTGAGGTAGTTGTGTAGTTTCTACTGCTGCGAATGGTTGGCATTTGCGCCCGAGTCAATGCTGCTTTTCAAGACAAGCAGGCCTTCCCCACTTGTGAGCATGATATAGTTCTCTCAAAATTCATGGCTGACGATTGAGACGATATCAGGTTTATCTATCATGAAGATACAAAGGGAAACGAGAAATGAAAAAAAATGTCCTTCCTTGTCAATGCACTTGACCCAGCAGTGAATCTCAATCATATAGATCCAACAATATACAATGAAAATTTCATATAAAAATTCACCCTGTATCTACGTGCCAGGATTTAAACGTATTGTTCCGCTTTTGTGCTTATCCTAAATTCCTTGGTATGCAAATTACTATATTCCTTACACACTTTATTCGAAATATACATATCCTTACCTTTGTCATAATATCAGATACCTGCATCCACATCAAGAATATGACCCGTGAAGTGCATAAGCTTTCAGGACAGCGAAATAATTAGTCATACTCAGGCCTGCTTCATAGTTGAAATACTTACATATTTCTCAGGAGTATCAGAGTTAGGAGAGACGTAACCAACACACACAATAAAATCGGCGAGCCGAGTTCAAATTCTGACTGGGGTTGTTTGCGTTCAATTTACACTAATGCACTTTGAAAAGGTAGGAATCCATCTCTTGTCCTTTCAAGCTATGAATGAAATGCAGACTGGACTCCCTAGTTTTAGTCTACGAGGTCAGCTCTGATCCACCCACTAATCTATCGGTGAAGCTTGCAATTCCACTCTGTAAAGATCCACTTGCTAAAGGTGATCGGTGCGCTAGATGGAAAACCAATCGGATCCAGGATCTGAGGTCGGTATTGAGACCCAGGTGAAAATCAAGGCAGGTCTAGTCAGTCACGTGGCCATGATCTTTTGGTAGCATGCTGTTTTGGGGATGATCAGTTAAAATTGGAAAAAGTGATCAATAAATAAGTTACTTCTCTTGTCTTTCGTTAGGCAGTGATGTGTGAAAATATGGAATCAAAAAACAAACAAACAAACTAACAAACAAACGTGAATGCTGCTGGGGACCTCAGTGGTGGCGTTAATGTCACGAGTCATTTGTTTTAGATGGTCTTCAGATATTGTCATTTTACTCACATACTGTCGGATTAACTATTAATCCATACCCTTATATTTAACACATAATAAAGAGTACACGTTGAAAATTTCAGCCCTGTAGCTCCATTAGTGGGATACGCGTGATACATACGTACATACATAGCCATCCGGACCAAACGTCTGCCGCCAAATCGCCCAGGCCAAACTACCCGTGCCGAAATATCCGTTTACCATTCAGTGTATATTTCAATAGACAAGACATAAAAAATGTCGAGATCATACGATTGTCAGACATTTAGAATGAGAAAAAAAAAACAAACAAACAAGTTAATCACTCTATAGAAACCGTCAAATAATCAACGTCTTTCAGCAGCATGCCATGTCGGGGGTGATCAATTGAAATGTAGGAAGAGGGTTGATCAGTTGAATTACTTACCTCGCCTTTTGTTGAGCAGTAATCATGAAGAGATTTGAATTTTAAAAAATCTAACTAGCAGACCCAAACTAGGGACCAATTTGTCGTATACTAACATCACCCCCCCCAAAAAAAAACCCCTACATGTTAATTTGTTGATATACACTGTAAGAAGTGCTTCGTTGCACTAACTTGAAAAAATAACTTGGTTAAAAAAAAATGAAACTATTAACCTGAATTTTTAGTTTGTCTCATTGGAGATTTCTGATAAAATATGATAAATATTACTTTGAGTTGAACAAATGAATTTATGTATCGCAATTTAGAGTCATTTTTTAAAAATTGATCTACGTAACACTTCTTAAATTTTTAACCTAATGTAACAAGTAGCAAATGTTGAAAATTTCAGCCCTCAATCTCCAATGGTACGGTCTGTACGCATGATATATACCTAGCCAACCAGCCAGCCAGCTAGCCAGCCAGCCGGACCAGCTTCAAAACTGAAAGAAACCAATGCTGACAATATTGTGACTGTTTTAGTTGCCAGTTTCTATTAGTACCATCCGAGTTGATTTTGGACAGTGAGAAAAATATATAATCCAAAATGACCCGATTCACCCCAACTTGATTCGGGGTGGGGAGAAGAATTTATCAGCATTGTTTAAATTGTTCTATAACTCGTCTCGTTCGGTATCACACCCACTCTCACTTTGACTTTCTTTCTTTCTTTTTTTCTTTCTTTCTTTCTTTCTTTATTCTGGTAACCTTATGCCTGTTTCGCTTTTCTTTATCTTAAATTTGATTTCGGTCTGTCCGGTGAGAAACCGTCAACCAAAACTGTCAACAAAACTCTCAGCATGGGTTTTTTCTCAGTTTTTACACTGGTCTGTCCGGCTTCCTGGCTGGCAATGTATGTATCATGCGTACAGGCCACGCTGATGGAGCCCTTTGACACGTTTTCCTGGTAGATTTCAGGGCCAGTACACCTTCGGAGGAAGCTGAAAATTTAAACATTCACTCCATATGCTGAATTAACCCCTTAGTTCGTGTCCATCTGTTAAAATTAAGATTTCTTTTTCTGATCGATGAGTAACAAGGGCGAGAGAAGTAACTCAAGTCAATGACTGACCCTTTCTCCAATTTTCTTACTGATCACTCCCAACACGGTATGCTGACAAAAGAACATTGGTCGCATGACATTTTCTATTGAGTGACTAACCAGACCTGTCTTGTTATTAAACTATTTTCCCATCCATTGTTTCTGACTCATGAAGACTCCACGCCTCCCAACATTTCTAAATATATTCCTAATGAAAACAGACTCCTCTATAAAGCCTCTCCACCACGCACAGACTTACAACGCTATCCGTAAGTAAAGCATTCCTATTAAAAAAAAAACAACTTTTGTCGGCCGAAATGGTGTTAGGCGAAAGGGCAATTGCCACTGATTAATATAAGATAAACGGTGAGGAGTAGAGGATACTTGAGTATAAGAAAGGGAAGAAGGTGGCCTCAATCACAGTTCGCTGCAAAATGAACACTGAACGCCATTTTGCTATCTGCCGTACTGTGAAATTTCGAAAGCTGGGAGAGACCTGCATTGATCTGTTGGTAAATTCCCCCGTGGTAAAATACCCCCGTGGTAAAATTCCCCATGTAAATTCCAGAAACAATAATTTCCACCTCAGTAAATTTCCCATAGATATTCTTGCGTCGCCGTTCACGCTTTCGTGTTTAGTTTTCTTCAAATGAATTTGAAAGAAATATGCGAACCATAGCAATATGAATAGTTAGATTATTTCTTTGACTATTTATTTGCAGGAAGCGTAAATTCACGGGGAAATTTGCCAGGAACCATTTTATCAGTTTGCTCGACATGAAATTGTCAAAAAAGTAAAGAAAATATTCTTCATCGATCGTAATACGAGGTACTAGCCAAAAGTTCTGGATTAAAAAAAAAGGATTAAGGCCTCAAGAGAGGCCTAACGGAATTAGCGAATGGAATTAGCGAATCGAGCTCAAACTCCAGCTGAGACAGTTTGTGTTTGCTTTGCACTAATGCCCTTTGGAAAGGCATAGATCTTTCCCTTCTTCCCCAGCTATGGCTAAGCAGCAGGGCAAACGTAACTCCCAAGCCATGATTGGTTACCATTCTAAGAAACAGACGACTTTGACTCTAAACACGTCGAAGTGGTTGGTTACTTTTTGACCTCGTCCTGGTAGCTCCTGTAGCCTAGGCGATGGCAAACGTATCGCCCTGCTTTCCTTTGGACATTAGCCAGGCCAGGGACTGAGGGTTCTTTTGACTGGGCTTTCGAGGATCTCCATACACTTCCTCCACGCTTATGCCCTTGAGTTATTACTTCAATGTCTTTCCATTGTCTACCGATATAGAAGGAGGCATCCATCATGAGTACGAGCCTCATCATAATACGAAACAGCAGCTGTTTCTATTCAATAAACTGGCTGCTGTTACCTAATGGAGCGTGATGGTTAACAAGCTAGTCTTCCAGTTCATTAATACTGTGTTCGAATTCACTCTGGATATTACAAACTATCAATTTCATACATGATTATTGAAGCTTCCATTCGCCTGAATTTCTGTCCCTTGTCTAATCCAAGTGGAACCCCCTTTTCTTAGGGGCTTTTTTCTCATCTTACGGCATCGAATGGTTTAAAACGGCGGTTCGAAGCTGGGGGCCGGTCAAATAATGCTCAGATACCGAAGCAGTGTTCCTTCTGAACTTGATATTGTGAATTCTCAAAATAAGGGTCCACCAGAATATTTCCTCCATAGAAGGGGTCCCTGATTTTTTTAATGTTTTGAAACTACTGTTTAAAAATGATCTCTATCGATATATTGAAGTTTGATGCAAGTTCCCAGTGAGATGAATAACCCTACGACGAGACTTGAACTCGCAAATTTGAGATATATATATATATATATATATATATATATATATATGTATATATATATATATATATATATATATATGTATATATATATATATATATATGTGTGTGTGTGTGTGTGTGTGTGTGTGCGTATGTGTGTGTAGGTGTAAAGAGAGAGAGTGAGGAAGAGAGGGAGGAGAGAGGGGATGAGATAGCAAGAGTTGAAGCAAGTATTTTAAGAATTTAATGTGATATGAGGTTAACATTACAAATTCTCATTTACAGGATAAATATATCTTTCATTCTTATTTTCTTTCTTTCTTTTTCACTTCAATTCTTTTCTTCTTTTTCCTGTATGTCCCCTCACCCTGTTCTCAAATACGCTCCCATTCCGAAGGACACTTTTCTCTCTTCCTTCTTTTCTTTCTCCTTCTTGTATCTGGTATTTGCTTAGTTCAACTTCTTTTCTCTCGTCTTTTCCCTTCGGTCTGTCTGTCTGTCTGTCTGTCTGTGTCATCTCTCTCTCTCTCTCTCTCTCTCTCTCTCTCTCTCTCTCTCTCTCTCTCTCTCTCTCTCTCTCTCTCTCTCTCTCTCATACACGCATAACGTCCACTGAGTTGTGTATAATATGATACCAAGCATAAACACGCTTGGACTCGTACTTGAGATGAACTTGCCATTGTCTCACTAGCAAGTGATCTGACCCTTGGTATCTAGTAACTGGTCACAGAAAGCTCGGGGTAATTTTTGGTGAAGGTAGCCATAGGCCTTCCGAAACAGATACCTCCTTGCGAAGATATATTCATGTACATTATTATGGTTGTCACTTCGTGTTTGGTCAGAGACACTACTTCATTTGTATTATGATATGATGCCGAGAGGATTATATTCGTCGTAATTGCTGCAATGGGCTTGATAGCAGCTCTGTTGGTATTATTAATTTTTTTGACTCCCGTTTCATTCATCTTAATTTTTGTTGCTTTTCATGGCAACTCCCAAATAGTCATTCTAGGTTCGTTGAGTAAGCTGTTCAGATTGGATAGCAAGGTCGTAGAATGATGGTCTAGGAATTGCTATCAAAAGCAACAGAAATCAAGTAGTAAGAAACTTCTTATCACAGTCAATAATTGAAAAACCGTAGCGTCAAAATTTGAAGTCACGAAAAATAAAAATCTGTCGAAGAATAAATATGATGAGAATAAATTCTATTCATGAAATCGGTGGCGTTTTCGATTGGAAAAAAAAATCTAAAATAGTGTGAGAAACATCTTGAATCTGTAGACGAGACGGTATGACCAGGAGCACGGGAAGATATAAACGCACGGACATATAAAAGAAGACAGTAACCCTCGCCCCTGCTGGTGGCTACGGTTGTTCAATACTAATAAAAAACAAGCTTGGCTGTGCTGGGGTCAAACACTCTTGCTTCATTAAAATGTAAAAAAGTAAACAAAACAGAATTCATTTCTCCATACGATATCATTCCATAACTATGTGTTTCATTTCAACTTCTTTATTACTATTTGCTGTGAATGGGATTCACTAACTCTACCAAACCAATTCGACCTGTGTTAGACTTTATGAGTAGGAGTGAAGTTGTCATCGGTTTTTGTGTACGTCACTATTATTCGTGTGTGTATATATTTTTATCTGGTCATTATCATTTGTTGATATATACGAAAATGAAGTGAAAACCCAATAGTAGGAGTCTGACAATTAATAACAATTGACAATGTTTAATCCAGTACTACAAGTGGAAAATGTAAACATACAGGATGGCGGCGTTAAGCGTTCGGAGATAGAATGTGGCTAAATAATTGAATTTTGACGAATCTTGCTGGTAGACCTTCGTTACCTAATCGGTAAGGCGTTCCCATAAATCAATTTTGAAAATAACTGCAATAACGCACTGGGATAACGGCCGTTTTTGAATTGGCCATTTTAAATGGCTAGAAGTGGATAGATTTTAAAAATGACCAAAATTGTGTAGATTTCATTTCCAGGTAATTGTACACGCCCCCCCCCAAGTATGCAAGTATAACGTATTGATTAGATATTCAAATAACGTTATTTTCAATCTAAAGGTGTCATTCTTTGGATACTTATAGAAATATTTATTCTATTTATACTACTACTAACACTACTACTTTTCATTTATCCAATTTTAGCCATTGAAAAAAAGGTTGTCACTTTTAGCCATTCAAAATGACCGGCCGTTCTTCCAGAATGGTTTTATCAAAGGTTACCAAAATTATCTTCATGGTCAAATTATCCAAATTTGGGGGTATTCTTCAAAGCAAAACTATTCACTGGGGCTTTATTTTCTAGTTCCAAATGACTTGAAGAATATAACAAAAAAGTTGAATACGTTAAAGTTACTCTCGGGTGAAGGAGAAAATGATTTTGTGAAAAAATATCGGAAATTTCAGAGTTAATAATATTTAAAAAAAAAAAGGAAATCAATATTCGTTCATCATTTATTTTTATATCTTATATGGTGAAGGCACAGGAAATTGCAGAATCAATGAAATCTAATGAAGAAAAAAAAAACAAGTGAAATTAGTTTTTTAATTCTGATATTAATTCTGAAATTTATACTGTTAAAATTAGATAGACTGACGGATTTTTTTAAGGCTTCGACATCCTATCTTAAGACGTAATTAATATCTAAAAAATAGAAATTATACATTATTCATAATAGACATTAACTGAAAATCATGCACTAAGATTTTTCAGGCGCAATTGAATGTCAAAAGATTTAAAAGGTCCCATGGGTCCATCTTATCTAACCGTATAAATTTGATTCAATCACGTCTGAACAATGTTAATGTAGGATTTTCGGATAATATTTATTTTTTATGAACTATTAATTTTGGAGGAGCCATTTTTCTTATTTTTCCTATTGCATTTTTTTTTTACCTGAGGCCTTCAGTAATAATTATCGGGCTCATTTTTACCTAAATTCCACAATCGAAACGTAATCACCACGAACAAGTTTATAAATATCATGCTTTCCTTTCTAAGCAAATCAAAACGAAATAAATGAATCAACAACCTTCATTCATTCAAAACTGACAATAAAAATATCACATTACTTGATTAATACGAATTAGATTAAAATGACTTTACAAGTATGTCACTTTCCTTTCAAAGCCGAACAAAATGAATTGAATACACACACACACACACACATATATATATATATATATATATATATATATATATATATATATATATATATATATATAAAACAACCTTTATTAATTCTAAATCATTTTATAGGAATATACACAAATTATATATTTCATAACTTTGAGGATTTTTGAATACGTCATTCCAATATATACAAATGGACAGTCAATTTTCTGTAAACCTCCGATCCAATCGATTTTTTCTCGCAGAAAGATTATATCAGTTCATTTTTGATCTTTCTTCCTAATAAAAACAAATATTTTGACAATAAAATAATACTTTATCCATGTTAGAGGGATTTTATGCGGGTATCGAGTGAAAATTATGACCATAAAGCAATAACTACAACTCAAGAATCAATTTTAATAGTTCATTCTGCAATTTTCAATATTTTTACACAAAATTGTCGACAAAATTAGATTTGATAGTAGTTTGTATACATTTTCTTTTCATTTTATGGATTAAATTTCGTCTAGAAAAATACTTTTGAAAGAAATGTTATATTTTAGGATGATTTTCAACAACAAAATGAGTGATACCGATTATTCTTTGCTTTAAAGTGGCCTCCTAAGTCATATAAAGTCTCTAAAAAGAATAATTTTCAATTAAAAAAATTTAAAAGATATTGACCTAAAATATTACATATTTTATTTAAATATTTAACTTATTTTTTAGACTTGAAAGAAAATTATTTTTTTTAAGTGGTGGAGATTTTGTCCTGAGGTTTTTGTTCGGTGAGGATTTTGTCCGTACCCCTTAATCCCTGTACCCACATTTGGCCATACCGCAGACACTCCTGCAATCCAGTTATACCGAATATGTTCCTTACTAATTAGAACCGTCCGTCTAAACTGTAACCAACTGTCAACATAGGTTTCTTCAACGACATATTTTCTTTTCTCCTTTTTTTCAAATTTCTTTTTGGATGAAGTATCGCGACATTATTAATTTGGGCTAACTTCTTGCCTTTTTGAGATGAAAAATATCACTAAGTTAGGATGCCGGTAAAAAGCTATTCAAAATTGATAATAATAGTTTTTTTTTCAGTTTTCAAGTAGGTCTGGCTGAGTGACTGGCTGATTGGCTGTGAATGAGCGTACCATATATACAATGGTACTAGGGGGGACATTTTCAACATTTTTACACCTCTTTCAATTTAACAAAAATGTTTTTGTTCTTTCATCCCACACCAAATAGTTTTAAGGGGAGTCTATTTGGAATGTAAGTTTATGCTAAATTGGCCTCTTTGTTCAATTTCTTGCTTGTTTTTGAAAATTCAGACTTTCTCAGTGATCATAGCCTAACACGAGGCGAGAGAAGTAACTTATTCATTGATCACCCTTCCTTCCAATTTTTTAAATATATCATCCCAACACGGCATACTCCTAAAAGACGTTGGTCATGTGTCAATTTCTATTGGGTGACTAACCAGACCTGTCCACCCGTCCCCAATTTGTTGTTTTATCCTTTAATTGATTTACGGTTTCAAACTATCCCATCATTTAGCGTCCCTTCTATCAGTAGACATCCGGGGACCTTCGCCCTTACGTACCTGAACAAAACAATAATTTTCCTTATTGACCTGATGTTGGAAAAATATCAAAGCCCTCGTAGATAAGACTGATTGCCCTCCCCCAATCTTTCGAATTATCTCCCCGAGTGACTGTCTGATTACTTGTGATTTGTGAACCTTATTTGGCACACCCTAGACAGGTAACACATTGTCACCTTTTCACCCCATTGTTACGATTCTTCTGGCTAGGTGTTAAATTGTTTGCAGAAAGACAGACGCGAGTTTTGTTTGTTTAATTCTAGGTCGAATAAATGATAAAAGTTACTTCGTGAGAAAAAAAAAATAACAAGGCGTTATTTTTAAAGAAAACTCATGAAGAAGGAGATACCCACCCTACGTTCGGCTCTGGCGCCTCAGTCAACTTCAAAGTACTCTCTCTAGGACTTTGAACACTTATCCCGGCGCCCTTTTCACTTTTCAGGACAGTATTCAAAATCCTCTTTCGGGGTCGCCATCAGCTTCCTTGTCACGTAATAATCTCGTCTACGTTCTGAAATCTCATTACACTTTCGAAACCAGGATTCACACGGAACCATATCTGTAGATGGGCTAACACACCTGTGCAGTGCAATGTCTTGCCGAATAACCCATCAACAGACGTCACACAGTACACAAGCTCACTCAATAACGTCTCAGTGTCGACTGAGTAACCTATTGGGAAAGTGCAGTAAGGTTTCTTACATCAAGGCTGTGCAACTTGGTCCTCGAAATACGCAAAATAACTGGATACTCAAAGATATTAAAAATAGCTGGTAACTATAGCAATATATATATATATATATATATATATATATATATATATATATATATATATATATTGCCACTCTCTTTTAAATTGCTTGGCGTTTGCCGCTCACGCGTTACGATAGCGTGAGACTTAGATAAAACGGAAATTTCAATAATAATTTTTGAAATCGCTACTTACTGCCGAAAGGCAGAACGTGTTGTTGGAATAGATTGTATTTTAATATAACTATGTATTTCTTATTGTCAACTGAATACATATGTGCATGTTCGTGTGTCCCTCTGTGTGTATGTGTGTGTTTGAGCGGACTGAATGAAAATTGCAAGATGAGAGAGAGGGGGGGGGGGGCAGTAGAGCCAGTCCAGGGGAAAAAAGAAAAAAAAGAAAAGAAAAGATTAGTAATACAAAAGCTATTGTCCATTTGAAAGATGGTCCACAAGTCGGTCTGACAATCTTTTTTTTGTCTAATTAAGGTGAACAGATTGAAAACGACAAACGTCAGAAAATAATCAAGTTTGGGATGAAAAAAAAGAACAAAAGAGAGAGGCGTGATTTAATGACTTGAAAAACATCTTGAAATGTCCGACCTTTCTGTGTCTTTTATCAACCACGCCTCTTGTTGAAATTCTGGAAATAAGTGTGTGTCTCTCTCTTTTCGATTTTGTTATGGTCTCAATTCCACAGACTCCCCCACCACCTCATCTACTTTCGTCTCTGGGATCCGTGCGTGCGTATAGGTGCGTGGGTGAACGCGTCCGCATGAGAATACGAAGATCCAGTAACAAAGATAATATATGTAGTCGTAGAAGGCGCCTACCATACCAACTTAGTCTGTGTGTGATTAAATGTGTTCGTAAGTATGTGTGTGTGTGTGTGTGAGAGAGAGAGAGAGAGAGAAGGAGACAGACGGAGAGATAGACAAATAGACAACGAAAGACAGAGAGAGAGAGAGAGAGAGAGAGAAAGCGCAGTAAGACTGAAATAGTTGGTGTTATTTTCTAATTGCTTTTGTGTATGAGGTACAGAAATTCAAATATGGCTTTTGTGACCAGGACAGGGATATTCATTTGTAATTGTTTTCTTACTTGATGTGATAAAAAATGGGCAAATTGGCTTGTTGTCTAATTGGAAATGAGTAGATTTCTCAATATCAATGTCCTGGTTATGAAAGCGAAGTTTGATGGAATAAATGATATTTTCTATATTTTTTTTTACATGCAGGCAATCATAACCATGCATTGTCAGTGAGTTCGTTCCTTACTGCATGCTCCGCTTTTTGTTGCCTTGTGCCAGACTAGACCGAAGTAATACAGGTATACCTGCTTTTCAATAGTTCACTTTGCACCACTTTTTCGCTTATATGTCGAAGGGTGGAAAGAGCATTCACCGTTAGTTTCACATTAAGCCGTAATAAGGGCGGTGCGCGCTCTCTTCCTCTCTCTCCTACAGTCTCCTGTGCCTCCCATCACCCAACCTCCGGTTTAGCACTCCATCATCACCATTTTGGGGTCAGGTTTAAAAGGATCCCGGTAAAAATGGCCAGGTATAAAAGGAACCGGTGAAGATGACCAAGTAAAAAAGTGCGAGTGAAAAAATGAGAAAATATGGCCCAACTAACATAGATAGTTCAATGATGAACTGAAAATTATGAATTGACATTTTTTCAGATGTGACTGTATTTTCTTTGCCTTGTGTGCCTTGAGCCCTGTTTGGCCGTATTACGGCCTGATTTAACAAATCTGTTCTTTCTTAAAAGTATATGGCCACGAACTGTTTTCATTGGCAATATTCAAATTTTGCCACTTTCTGAAAAGCATCCGGTCGTAAACTTTTCACTTTTGCAACGCATTCAAATTTTAGCCCAATTATTTTTTAAAAAGCCATGTTTTTGGTGCGTTCTTCATTGTTGCAATTTTTTATAAGCAATAATTGAATTATTCATTATTGTTAATTCTGCAATATGCCTCGTCCTTGCCCAGTGTGGCCATATTCTGAATAAATTTGACTAATTGCATTCATGGTCACCAACCATTTTCTTTTGTAATAATATTTAAATGATGACACTTTCTGAAAACCATTTCACTATGATTCTTTCCTACCAATTTTAACACAATTACACCATTATTTTCAATTATTCCTATATCTGATGCGCACTGCAATATTGAAATTGTTCGTAGACAATAATTATTATTTATTATTTTTCATTTTGTGATATACCTCGTCTTTGTTTCGTTTGACTTTTGCCTCATTTGGCCACATTATGACCAAATCTGACTATTTTCATGCCTTAGGTGCCTTGTAACCTATTCGGTCATATTATGCCCAAATTTGACAAACGTGCCCTCTCTGAAAAGCTTTTGGTTACCAACTGTTTTCTTTGGCAATGATATTTACTATTTGGCACTTTCTGAAAACCAAATCGCTATGAACTTTTTTCTTCTGCAACGTGTTCAAATTTAGCACTATTTTTACTTAGTAGCATTATCATTTCAAATAAATTGTTATTTTTGTGCGTACTGCATTGTTGCAATTAATTATGAGCAATAATTATTATTCATTCATTTTTATTTTACGGTATCACTCATCCCGGTCTCGTTTACCTGGCCAAACAAGACACAAGGCAGGCACAAGTAAAAGAAAATCCGTTGCAGAATATTTCAAAAACATGCCAAAATAAAAGATATCATTACCAAAGGAAACAGTTGATGGTGAAACGGTTTTCAGAAAGGCAAGTTAGTTGAATTAAGCTATAATTTAGCCAAACGGGGGGGGGGACAAGGCAAGCAAGTTTGCAACCATTATTGCTCGTTTTCAAGGTACTTCCGCACTTGAACATAGAACGTACCTCCAAGCTGATAATAAACCCGAAGAAGGTCGTAGAATGTGCAGACAAGTGCTAAATAATATCAGAACGGTGCAAGGCAGTGTGCAGGACGTAGAATGCAACGTGCTAGGCGTGGAATGCAATGTTAAGGGCGTAGAATGCAATGTTCAGGGCGTATAATATGTGCAAAGAGTCACGAGGCAATCAGAAACAGAAAGCACACAGAACAAAATCCGTAGCAAAATGTTTATCAGAAAGTGCCAAAATAAAAAAAAAAACATTATTGTCAAAGAAAATAATATCCAGGCAGTGCAAAAGCAATGTCCATGACGTATAATTATGGCCAAACGAGCCACAAGGCCTCAAAAGTACAGCCACTCTACTTCCGAATATTTTGTGGTAGCGTAGTGTGTAAGTGGACTCTCCCACAAGCCACTTATACAGGGTCAATTCAAAACAGTCACCATTGGTTTCTTCCGTTTTTAAATGGTTCTGTTTGCTATCTATCGTACAAGTGCACCAATAGAGCTAGAGTGCTGAAATTTTCTTATTAAAAAGTTTCTCTATAAAATCTAACGCAATTTACAATTCATTTTATCGGACCAAATATGTCCATTTCTTAATACACAGCTATCGTGTTGAAGGAGACGAATAGACCGAGAATAAACGAGATGAGAATTTGGCGTGAAAGCGGTTATTTGGGTCTCTGCATTGCCGGCGGCTGTTTAGCTCAATGGTAAGAGCATCGCTACGTTGAAGTGACTATTCTATCGGTTGCAGGTTCGTTTCCTTATTATGTCTAGAAAATCGTTTTTTTTTCTTTTTTGAAATCACTCCAAATAGTTTTTTTAGTGGGGCGTTCAAATCACAGTGTACGTTCACACTAAATTGGTTACATAGTTACTGTCCAACAGTGTTAACACTTGTTTTGAAAATTCTGATCTTTTAGTGATTCACCAAAAGACGAGAGAAATAACTCACTCTATGCCCCCACCTTTTCCTGATTTTTTAATCAATCACTCTCATTACATTATGTGGCCATAAGACGTTAGTCAAGGTTTTTATCGACTGACTAACCAGACCTGTCCCTCACATGTGAAAATAATAATATACGGACAAAAACTGCTCCGGTCAAAGACTAAAACCCACTTACTGAATTTTTTTTCTGATAATTTTCTTTCAAATCTATAAGAAAATAAGTAATACTTTTCAATTAAATAAGTAATGCTTTAGGACTATCTTCTAATCCTTTCAACTGAAAATTATATTTTTTAGACACTTCGTATGACTTTGGGGTCATCTAAAAGCAAAGATTAACATAGTATTTATTTTAGCAGTGACAAAATATCCTAAAATAATACTTATTTCTATTGAAATTGTTACACATTTTCCTCTTTGAATTGAAAAAAATTAAATCATTACTTATACTTCCTGTAACATATGATACGAAATAAAAGAAATACACAATAAAACCTTTATTTATTAAAATTTGCAAAACATACTAAATTACTTCATCGAATCCAGTGAAAATATTGGTGCTACTGTGTTGACATTATCGACTGATGTCTTTTGACCAATGAACTGTGTAACTTGCTGTAATTTGTACTAAGTTGATTTGTAAGAAATTCATTGAAAACTTCAAACAATTTTTTTTTCACAATAGTTTTTTTTTCCATCTGGTAGTGGTGGTGATTTTGTCCGTTGTTATTTTTTTGTTCGTAGGAATTTTTGTCCAAGAGGATTTTGTCCAGTGGGGGTTCTGTTGTGGGGCCTATAAAAAGTATGTGCGTGGTGTAATGGGCTCAGTCCTATAAATGTCTACCTCAGACAATAAAACCGGCGATATGGTTTCCAATTCTTTGATCCAACATCTGTTTTCATTTTCTTTTTCTCTACATGAAGCGTGAAACCAATTAGTCCCCAGTAGCTGCTTCAAGCACCAGATACCTTCATAAAGTTTTGTTTCTGCGGCGAGAGATGATGGACACAAGAAGAGAAAATGATGGTGTTCCTGTTCAAGTCTCCTTTAATTCAATTCCACGTGTAATCATTGATCCCCAAAGAGGAATGTGGTAGTTATTAGAGACTTGGGATAAGTATGAATGTATGCTTCTATAGACCTTACTCTAAATGTCAGAAACCGTCACCCCAAACTGTCAACAACACTCTCAACATAGTGTTCTTCATTTCTTCATTCATAAGTGAGTCTGTCTGGCTGGCTCTCTAACGTCCGCGACTAAAAGGTCAAAATAGCATCAAAATTATGGGTTTATCGCTTGATCTATTTCATACCCTAATTATTGATTCATCGATTAAGAAGTAAACATCTATTTCAAAAGTCCAATCGAAAGATGAAATTACTGAAAATTTGTTTTTATTACAGTAATTTGGACTTTCGTCTTTCTAACAATAACAAGAAAAAAACTTGAAAACATATTTTTTAAATTTCTATCACATTTAAAAATGGGATGTAGATTTAAAAAAAAAAGTTCTGTGGCTCTACCTAATCTTGGAGTATAAATTTGATTCAATTACGTCTGAAAAATGTAAATACAGGATTTTCAATTGATATTCATTTTTGATGAACAGTTCATTTCAGTTGGGCCATTCTCCCTACTTTTCCACTTGAGCGCTTTTTACTTGGGCCTTCATTACCGGGTCATTTTTACCGGTTCCCTTTTTACCTGGGCTATTATTATCATACACCGCTTGGAGCATAGCCAGGTTGTCCATGCTATCGAACTAGGAAACATCATCTTCGTTGACACATGCGACGCTCGTAAACTTAGGGGGCTTTCAACACCAATAGGTGAGGGAAAGTTACGCACCACCCACGGCGACTTTTGAACTGTGTTGACAGGTATCAAACATCTGGCATGTTTTTCAATAAATTCCTTGTAAGAGGAAAGTATTATTTATTCTAAATCCGCTTATCATTATATCAACTAAATTTCATCCCATCTTATTAAATTTCCATGACAGTTACTATTTTCGGTCTGGACGTTTCGACCACGAACGCTCCGGTCTTGTCTTGCTTTTAAGGACGGAAAAGAGTAACTCGATGGAAGTACAATCATAATACTTGAATCTAATTCCGAGTACAGTAATGTATTTTGTTGTTAAGTGTTTTATAACTAATTTTTATTAATATAAAAAAAGATTAAAAACGTATAAAATGGGATTCGTTTTTTACCTAAAGGATAACAAGTTTTTCATTTAAAGATTAAGTAATTTTATGTGAGTGTGAAAATCTCACACCCACAAACATACGATATGGCCCATTATTCAAAAGAATTAGGAGAATTCATGAAAGGAAAACAGAAGTAAACACATTCAGTAATTTTCTCCTTTAAAACCAAAACGAGGCCTGAACGTTCGCTGTTGGGATATCCTGATACAGCTACTCTGATTCTTGAGAGACGTGCCGATCCATACGTAAATAACCCCGTCATTTTTTACGGGTACTATGCTCGTTGAATATAATTTATTGTACCCGTTGAGAATGTGCGTTCCTTGTTCTGTCATTTAGGGTCTCGAGAGAAGATATGGCCAAGTGTGAAAAAACTGAATAATATATGGCTAGAGGAGACATAAAGATGTTTTCTTCCCTTGTTATCGTTGAATTATTCGCTGGGGTAGTCGAATGTGAGCGCGTGTACGGATGGGTAGTGGAATTAACATCGGGTATTAAAAAAAAGAACGAGACAGAAAAAAAAAAGAGACGGGGAATCAGAGGGAGAAGCGGACACAGGAAAGAAAAAAACGTTTTGAGATTCTTCTTGATTTTGTCGAAATCGTGAACGATCTTTGCAATAAATGAGATAAAGAAAACCATAAATGATTCCGATGGCGAATTCAAGACATTTTGAAAAATTTATGCCTGAACTCTTTGGAGCGGCTGACGAGACATCTCGTGAGAAATTTCCTGGTCCTTGGTTTCCTTACCCAGGTAGTTAATCGGATAATGCAGTGGTTCCCAACCGGGAGGTTGGGGGTAATTTTTTTTTTTTGGAGGGGGGGTCCAGGGGGCGATGAAAGTTAGTTTTCTCAGAGTTAATTATATGCTGTCTGATTATTCGTAAAAGAGAATACTCGTTTGAAATTATTCTTTGCAGCAACTTACTAAAATGGAATTGGGTTAAACTGGTCATCTTATTGACAAAAGATGAGAACAACCTTGAAAAGATCGGGAATCGCTGGGATAGCGATTCGATTCCATTCGTTAGTGATAGGGGAGGCAGTTCAAGCAATTATTGTCATGGGGCAGATGACGAGATACTCCAATGCTAAGACCTTACAGAAAAATAACAAGATAAAAAACAGACCTTATTCTAAATCTGCAATGTTTTTTACAAAATTTTCAATTCATCTACATTTTTTTCTGATTGATTAAAAAAAGGGATGATATAATGCTATTGAGAGATTAAAAAAAAAGGCTTTGGAAATGGATGCTGGTTTCTCGAGTCCTGCTACATTTTTGTTTGTATCCAAGAAGTGTATTTCTATTCGTGTTCCCCGTAAGTTACAGATCATTACTGCACGCTTACGATAGGATATCATATATTTTTCAGCTTCTTGAATTACGAACACTTTTCCTTAGCTTAAATATTTTGTTTTGAGAACTGATTTCAGTGAATAGGATTGTATGTGTAGAGATGTCGAACCTGTGACTCGCATATCATCAGTGACATGCAGTGGACCTCTTAATTTCATTTTATAATTGTAGTTATATTTTATCAAATCTCTACTTATGTTTTATTAAATTCCTAGTTTTATATATATATTAGAAACATAAGCCACCCAACCATACATATTAACCTAAAACTAAAAAAAGACTAAACATTCCAATTTGGGGATCATTAGAAAAATTGGAGTTCTGACACACCAAAAGGTTCGTCATCACTGAGGAAGAAAAAAATCCCCTTTCTTCGCCTGCTCTCCCTATCCTTGCTTCCATATAAACGCCAAGAACTTAATCAAATTTAGTGTTGGCGGAAAATCTTTTTGGCATTCATAGAACTGTCGAGTTTTGTCGCAGAACAAAGGTAGTTGAAGAAGAAAGAGTTCAAGAATTCATATTTTAGAAATATATCTCCCCGTGTTTGCCACCTCCACACCCAAGTCTTTCTTGATCTTTTACAAAGTGAGGGAGACGTAACAATGGAATTGCCATTTTCTAAGAAGAAATTTGAGGGGATGAGGAAAGTGAACATTCTAGATTCATCATTTTTGTCGAAATGATAATGGTCCCTCGTTGTGTGGAAGAGAGCAACGAAGAAAGACAACGAATAGTTCCAATATAGGTATCTCCCCAATTTTCTCAAGAAGAAAAAAAAAATTTGCAGCAGCAGCTTTTTAGCGTTCGTCGTTGGACATTAACCTTTTCCAAGATTCGCCAGACCTCGTTATCATGGGCGTCACCGAGCCTATACTTCCTGAACTTGTTTAGTTCGTCACGCCACCTCATTTTTTTTTGTCAGTCAGTATCTCATATGATTTTCGGGGATCTATGTTGCGAGTTTTGATATCCAGTGATTGTTTGACATTTTTGCAACGTGGCCAGCCCATTGCCATTTTAGTTTTTTTTAATGGATCTATGATATCTCTAGCTCCAGTTTTTTCTCTGATATGCTCTCGAGATATAATCTTCTTCTTTTGCATTGTCGTTTTTCTTTGTTTGAGACTAGCTAAAAAAAAAAATGTCACCATAGGTTTCTTCTGTTTTTAACAGGGTCTAGCGGGCTGACTGACTGGCAATGTATTTGTCGCGCGTACAAGCTACACCAATGGAGCTAGAAAGCTGGAAATGTAAACATTTACTCATTTTTCCTAAAAAAACCTTCTGAATTTGTTACCCCTCGCCCCGGTTTTTATTTGGGGTTCAACCTACGATGTAAGTTCATTCAAAATTGTTCTCTTAATTTATGTTCAGCTGTGTTCACGCTTGTTTTTGTTTTGTTATTTTGAAATTCAGCCGACTGATCACCGCCTAACAAGAGGCGAGAGAAGCATTATTCACCCCAATTTTTCAATTGATCTTCCCGAATACAGGATGCTGCCAAAAATACGTTGGTCACGGAGCGGTTACGTGTGAGTGATTGACCTGACCTCCCGTTCTTCGCTATTTGATTGTAGATGTTAAAATGTTACGGAAAGAAGTTGCGAGTGGCCGACTCCGTTGTTACACAACCGAAAGTCGGACTGTGGCTTGTGGGGATGTTTTTGTTATTGTAATAAGTTGCCACCCGCCCCTGGATCGGGCATTTGTATAGAACACCACTAATCCGGGACTTGAGATAGCGAGGTTGGAAGGTTCGAAAAATTGATGGGCCTTGCCCTTGAGACGACTTTTTTTACAGACACATTGTCTGAAACATCGACCCTTTGTGGACAGGGTGGCACTTCGAAGATGTGATAGATGAGTCTGAGACTGTTTAATGTTTATCCATAAAATAAGAAAATTACAGGAACCATTTAGAGTCGAAGAAAAACGGCAAGAATGAAATTCTTGTATCTGCTTCCGAATGCTTTTGAGTCTTTCAAGGAATTCGCGTTTGGGGTTCTACTGACGACATCTGAGACGAGACTTCCAGCCTTTTATTCTGCTTCCCTTGGGTATTAAGCAGGTTTTATGGCTACAATCTTGCAGACATTCCAAGGTTTCGAAACGACCTCTAGTGAGACAAAGAGCCAAATCTGACTAGTTGATTCATATTCTATGGTAATCAAGAACAAACAAACATTATAAAACACTTTGTGTACTAACACACATACACACGCATAGAATTATCTCCGTTTGTGGCTAGAATAGTCTAAAAGGGGCTAGATTTACTTGTTTTTTTCTTTTCCATAAAACTTAATTGCTAAAAATTTTGATTACGCTCGAAACTTCATACAAAGGCTCCAAAAATATAATTATACAACGTAATGACCAGAAATTATCACTATAATGCAAATAAATAGAAAATATAATCATTATGATCTTTAAATGATATTTCTATTTGAATAAAATTTAGATAATAATTAAATAATGGGGCCGTATGATTTTTTCGAGCGTAGTTAATATTAATCCGAAATTAATACAAAAAGAAAATATAAGCCAATAATTTGTTGTTGTTTTTATTCATTTTTCTTTTTAAACAATGCAGTGATATCAATATGTTGTATTATTATACTTTTCGTGGACATGGTCGAGCGTATTCAACATGTCAGGGGTCCTCGTATGATTTTTCGAGTGCGCTTACGCTTTTATCTTAGGTTAGTTGGATATAGGAAGAATAGGAGAATCTAGCCATTTTCAGCCATAAAGAGAAATAACTTGAAAAAAATATTTGCACAAGATTTTAGTGTCTGGCATGAATTACTATGCGAGTGCTTTTGTGCGTTTTTGTGTGTGTTTTACTGTCTCGTTCTGCATGTGTGTGTGTGTGTGTATCTGTGTCTATCTGTGTCTGTGTGTTGTAGTGTGTGCGTGCATTTTTTAGAGAGGGTGTGTTTTTGTGTGTTTGGTGAATTGGCCACTAGCTAGTGAAACAGAAGGGCGCCAGGGAAGAGACTCACAGACTCCTTAGAAATGACCTTTATCTCTTATGGCATCAACTACCACCCGTGGGGGTAACAGAGACTGCTGACAGGGTGACATAGGGACATCCAAACAACCCTTTCTGAAGAAGATCGCAGAACTGGGGCGGAGTAAAAAGGCAGAGCTATAAAACTGGAGTTACCTTCACCAATTGCCAGACCTTCGCCTGCAGCCATAGAACTTTCCTGTACCGTAGAAACCCCATCAATCACCCACGGTCTAGAAACAGGTAATCGGATGTTTCGGCTGCAAATATCTCGGCTTCATTTCGTTTTTTTAAGGCGAAAATGACTAACTAGATGAAATTCCTAAGGAAATGAAATCATGTTATGTGTAAATCTGGTTCAATGACAAAACCTCACCGGGGAAAATCCATGACAAAAAACCCTACTGGACGAAACCCTCACCTAAGCTGGACATCCTCCCTACCCCTACTGGACGCCCCCAACAAATCAGCCAGATAAAACCCCCTCATATTAAAAATTGAACAGAATTTGTTTGAAGTTCTCAATAATTTTCTTACAAAACCACTTTGATAATACGGACTACAGCAATTACAATATTGATCGGTCTAAAGACATCAGTCAAGAATGTCAACACTATAGCACCAATATTTTAAGTGAATTTATGCCTATGTAATTAGATTTAGTATTTTTGTTGATATCAATGAATCTATATTCATTCAGATTTATTGTGATTTTATTTTTTAAATTTCGAATCATATGTCCGGGGAATAAGTCACAATTCATTTTTTTCTATTCATAATTTAAAAAAAGGTACTTTTGAAATGAATAAGTAAAAATTTAGAACAATTTTTTTACAATTAAAATGAGAAATGTCTATTAATATTTGCTTTTAGGTGGACCCATATGTCATACCAAGTTACTAAACGTATGATTTTTAATTAAAGAATAAAAACATATTGACCCAAAATAATTCTTATTCCATTTTAAGTATTATTTATTTTAGATTTTCAAGAAAATTATTGAAAACTTTGAACAAATTCTCTTGTTTTTTACCCTTACTCTGTGGCTTTTTCGTCTGGTGGGGTGGAGTTTTTGTTCAATGTGTATGTATGTGTTTGGTTCTTATCCGATGGGGTCTTGTCCAGGAGTTTTTGTCCAAGGGGATTTTGTCCGTATTCCTATAATGTGATGCAAAAATGAGTTTATTCATGTTTGTTTAGTGTTTAATAAATCTTTGTTTCAACTTTTTGTGGGTGATTTTTGTTTATTTTCTCAAGTAAACTTATGTAAAACCTTCGCTTCTTACGGAAATTCATCAGTTTTCGTTTGTTGTTACATAATAAGCTTTTTCGAAATGAAATATTTCTCAATTTATTAATATTTGTGCACGTATTTTGATGAAATCATGCAACGAATATTCATGAGTTTGTTTCTCATCAAGGTTTTCTGATGATAAATTTTATAAATCAATACATGAATGATGATATAAATGAATGTAACGAGTAAATAAATGATAATGAATAGTATTTATTGCATTGAATTATCAATCGGTTTCAATCTTACAAACAACCCTGTTTCCTATCTGCGTTTGTTTTTGCCTATCTTGTGTATCCGTAGTCGATTTCGTCAATGGTTAACATTCGCATTTATCCAGAAGATTGCCAACATTTCTAATGCAAATATTTACGTTCTAACGTTTTGTTCATTGTAAATATTTCAAAATACAAATATATCTGGGTGTCTATTGTTCAAATGAATAATTTTTATATGAAGATTTTCTACAATCCTTATTCTTACTGATGACAAATTCCAGGCATGGTTATTGTACTCAAGAATTCAGTGGTGCACACTATTCAAAATAGAACCCCCCACCCTAAAAATCCAAAAAAAACATTCTTTTCTCGAAACTGACAAATTTTGAAAGGTAAGTAAGATATTTATGAACTGGAAGGAAAGTCCAAAAGATCACTTGCAGACATTTTTTTCTATTTTTTTGATCAAATATTCGATGCTGGGAGATCTTAAACGTAGATCATTTCAATCAAACAAAGAAAAAAAAATGCTCAAATAACAACCGCAATTTCCCACGAAAACTCACAAAATTCCCTTAGTTTGCATTTTCACCTTTAGAACCTAAACGTAATAGAAATGTTTGCGGTCAAAATATCTGCGGCAGTGCCTGGTACTAATAGCCCACGTGAAAATACCTCTGTAAAAATGGTCCGGTAAAAACGGCACCAGTAATAAAGGTCCAGGTATAAAAAGGTGCAACAGGGTAAACGGCCAAACTAAAAGAAATAGCTTATCAAAAATAGATTTAAATAGAAAATAATGTAGTAACATTCTTCTGACGTAATCGAATCAAAGTTAAACCGTCACATTAGAAGCTAACCGGAAAAGTGCCCACTAGGAAATCTGCCCATCAAAAAACCTGACGCCGGAAAAAGTGCCCATCAGGATATCTGCTCATCAGGAATTCATCAGGGGAGGAAAACTGCCCGTCAAAATATATCTTGCCCATCATTCTTTTATTTTTTAATTCTTAATGAATAAATATTCATTTTTTTGTTTTTTTTCACACACTGGCCATCTCAAATTTATTGTGTGAGGAAAAGTACCCATTTTTATAATGTTTTATAAAAAAAATTGACATAATTTACTCAAAGCAATAATAATTCGCTGTTTTTCTTTCATTAATTTATTTTTTTCTTTTGATTTTTAATCAGTGAACATTTGAAAGAAGTGATCAAGGTAAAATAATTAAAAAAACAATTTATTTGGGGCAATAATAAAGCAATGAATCTATTTACTTGGGTTTCTCTTTCATGAATTCTCTTATTTCTTTCTATTTTAAATGAATTTTTTTTTACGCAAATATGGGCTTTTTACTTTCTCCATCAATAAATTCGAGATGGCCAGTGAAAATTATAAATCAAAAACGGAAAGAGAATTATGGGTAAATTATCCTTTTGCTGCCTTTTAATCCAAGAGTATGAATTTGATTCAATCACGTCTGAAAAATATTAATACATTATTTTCAGTTGATATCTATTTTCAATAAACTATTCATTTTAATTGTGCGATTCCTGTAATAAACAGCATAAATTTAATTCAATCACGTCTGAAAAATATTAATACTTGATTTCTGTTAATATCCAAATCTAATGAACTATCTAAATATTAAGTACATTTTAATATGAGATGTCGAAATCTTGAAAGATTCCGTGGGTCTATCCAATTTAACAGTATAAATTTGACTCAATTGGACCTGAAAAATGTTATTTTGAAAGAAAAATAGTTTATTGAAAATAAATATTGTTTGAAAATCATCTATCAACATTTTTCAGGCGTAATTGATTGTCGAAGATTTAATAAATTCCGTTGATCTATCTGATCAAGGAGTGTAAATTTGATTCCATTACGTCTGAACAATGTTAATACAGGATTTTCAGTTATCATTTTTTCAATAAACCATTTATTTTAGTTAAAGCATATTGTATTATTTTTTCACTTGAATCCTTTTTACACCAGGGCCACTATTACCGGTGCCACTTTTACTGGGGCCTTTTTTAACTGGGCCATTCTCACCTAAATTCATTTGCAGCCGAGTCGACCGAACTCTTTCTTTTTATTTTTGGCTTTGAATTTATTTTAGGTCTTTGATTAAACATAATACGACAATTTGAGTTTACTGTGATGGTGATCGGCCATGAATTCATAGGCCCGAAAGTCACGGAACTCAAGTGACAATGTAGGTGGCACACTGAAACGTAAACAGGTATAGTGTCACTCATATGTAATTTTTCTTTCGTTTTGTTTTGCTTTGAAAGGGAAGCGAGGTATTTGTACGATATACAGTCAAGTAAAGCCTATCGTAATCGCCAACCCAGTTACTTCATTAACATGTTACTTATTCCATTTGAAAAAATACTTCATAAGTGCAAGTTAGATGAATTAAAATATGTTTTCAAAGCAATTGATTCATAAGATATTGAATTCGAGTGAGTTCAATTTACTTCATACCTATTTCATTAAGGATATTACTTGTCTATTACAATATTTATTTCATTAGTAAAAGGTTATTTAAAAATCATTGTTACATCCTAAATAAATATTTCAATTAATCTAATACGGTAAATAATACTTATGAGAAAATAAATAATATTGAAAGACATTTTTTTAAAAACGTTTTTAGAAATATTTCTCATTTTAATGATTTCGGAATTGGTAAAATGCTGATTTTCGTTTCTCACTGGTTAATGCCTGCGAAAATAAAAATCTTTTTTCAAGATTATTCTTCAAACAAAGAAAAAAAAATACTGAAATCGTTCGAGTGGAAGAGTCCATTGTTTCAAATGGTCGGCAGAAGATATTTTCATCAGCAAAATGGTTCCCTCAAAGTAGAAGTGTCCATTGTTACGGAGAGAGAGAGAGAGAGAGAAACAGGAAGAAAATTACACTGTCTATTATTATAGTAGATAAGATGTTTCAAGTGGACATTCAAATTGTCTTCGCAGGTTGCAATAAACAAAAAATTACAAATCAATACCCCCTGCTGATTTTACAAGATCTCGCGAACATGTCCCCCCCTCCCCCGAGGACATAAATCTGTTCCCGGTTTAAACAGCTAATGTCCGCGGCGGGCTGTCCATCCCGTCATAAAAAAAAGACCATAATGAGTGAGTGATTTACGTACATCCGAATCAAGGGGAAAGGGAGATTCTGACCAAAACTCAAGCCCCCCCCTCTCCTCTTTATCCCTACATCTTATAAAGAGAAGCGATCATTGTATATCATCAACTAAAAATGTCCGGTTCTTGGCTAGTATATTCGTAGGCACTTCGGATACCGCTGTGAAGCGATTATTTACGTTTATTCAACAAGATGAAGATCGCGAGATACAATTTAAAAAACAAAAACAAAACAAATCAAGCTTAGCTATGCTAGGGCAAAATTCCCGTGCTAGATTAAAAATCTAAAAAGAAAAAAGTAAACTGACGAATTCATTTCTTCATACATCATTCTTCCAAAACTACGCGTTCCATCTCAACTTAATAAATAGTTCATGTAAATGGGATTTGCGAACTTAGGCAAACACGTCGTTGAGTTGGGCTTTAGAAGTGAGAATGAATAGTCATCAGTTATAGCGTTTGTCACTGTGTCACTGTTATTCGTGCATGACGTCTGTGGTTTTTGGTCTGGTCAATGATATCTCACTTACTTGTTACGTAAGAAAATTAAGTGATACTAGAATTTGGACAGCGAAACAAAATAACAAAAACAAAGCGTTACAAGTGATTCCAATGCAACAAATGAATCCTAATTACAGAGAAAGTTGCTTATTAGGATCACTTTGAGACAAGGTCTTTTAGATAACAATAACCAGCTAATAGCATTATGCAAAAGATAGGAACATTGGGACAGTTTGCATTCATTGTTATATAATTGAATTCATTGTCATAAACAACTTTACATTATGAAAAATCAATCTGAAATTTGTTTTTAATTATCAATTCATTATGAGCAAATTCAAGTGAGCTTAAATAAAATGTCTGAGGACTACCGATTTTGAATACATTAACCGTTTGATAACATTATCTGCGATTGTATCAAACGTCTTCCTCTGTATAATAATATTTGTTTCAGATTCTGTTGTATAACGGATATTATGCCTATTTAACGAAGCGAGGACAAAAGGCATCAGTCGAAATACAACCCTTGTAGTACGGACTACCGCAGGTTACAACGATCGGTCAAAAGGCATCAGTCGAGAATGTCAGCTTTGTTGTGCGAATAATTTAAATAAGATTGTACTAATCAAATAATTTAATTTAATAGTTTTCTTTACTATTAAGATCTATTTTTTTTTCATACCATCTATTACAGGAAGGATAAGGAAGGATAATGATTGAAATCAAAAGATTCCATACTTTTTTTTCTTCTTTTATTCCAACTACAAAGATTTCTTGTGGGATTGTGAATTGATATAAAAAAAAGATCTCTTTTACCTTTAACTGGATTTTTTTTACAACATTTGAAACAATATTATCTAAGTTTTCATTAATTGAATTTCGTATTGAAACACCCTGAACATGCAAAATAAATTTACTGCCTCACTGAGACAAAAAACAGAACAAAATGAAAAAAAAACAAGAAATGTTCATGTGCACTACTTAATAGGAAATAAACAGTCAATCTTCCTATTACTCTCAACCCTTCTCTATGAACTAGCCCAAGTACCCACTGTCAACAAGAAGAAGCATTTCCGATCAGCAATCGATATATCCCTCTTATTCTCCCCCCCCTCTCCATGAACGGTATGAAGTTCAGTAATTAAGCAGCTTTCCATCAACACCCAGTGGATTCAGCTGACAATGTGTCTATTTTAACATGAGTTTACATTGTAAATCGCCCTCTAATGGATATTTTGTGTGTGTTTTTGCAGTTGGCTGTCACAGATGGACGAACGAATCGACAGACGGACAGGAGAAATTTTGGTAAACTATAATAAGATATTAAGACGGCTACTTCTAATTTTTATCTTATCATATTATTTGTTTTGTATGTACGATTATTATGCTCTCTGGATATTATTCGTTCTTCTCATATCTTTCATCATTTCTCTCTTTCCTTCTCAACCACCCTTGCAATTCAATGAACAAGGGTGAGAATTAAAGAAGATGCTTATACTTGAATTGGAGCAAAATGTACTCGACCTTCACTATAATTGTCTTTTCCATTCATCCTTGCAATATAATGAAATTGCGTAAAGCAAAGAAACAATTACCGTTGATTTATACGGGGAATTTTTTTTAGCGTTCCCAGATTTAAAAAATGATGATGATGGTATTTTGAACTGAGTTGCCGGAGGTTGAAGTAGTGGAAAGTACGTGAGACTGGGTTGTAGGAGAGAAATGAAGTTGGTGCCTCTATAACGGTTCGCTTCAAAACAAACTCTGGATGCCCATTCCCGCCTTTCGCCTTTCTTTTGTAAAAGCAAAAAAGTGTCGGAAAGCAACCGTTCGAAAAGAGGGGATACCTGTATCAGGTTGCACAAGGGAGGCTTTTTCAGTAACGTTATCAAGAAGCATCAAAATCATGATTCAAGATAAGAGGGACGAAAGAGGTAGTCACGTCCATGTCCCAGCGTAGAGGTGAAGGGGTGCAGAATTTCCTCTTGTGTATAATGCTTTTTAATTAATAATCATACCCACTCTTGGATACAGCGCAACTGCTACCCCGGATGCTAGCTTTGCCCCCAGACATAGAGAACACTTGCAGAAAAAAATCAAGCTTTAAATAGTGCCTGCAAGAATGAAAGACAACCGATGGACATCACGTCTCACAACATGGATCCCCAGAGATCATATAAGAAGCCGAGGCCGACAGAACACAAGATGGAGAGATGAACTGGACAGATTCAGGAAATACTGGCTCCGCGACGCCCATGATAGAGAATTGTGGCGAATCCTGGGGAAGGTATATGTCCAACGACGGACGTTGAAAGACTGATGATGATGATGATGATGATGGAAAATTTTCCCAGATGGGCAAATTATATTTTGACGGGCAGTTTTCCTCCTTTGATGAATTCGTTACGGGCTCTTTTCCTCCCTTGATAAATCCGTAATGGGCTGATTTCCTGATGGGCACTTTTCTAGATACCTTGCTAAGCCACTGGTTCTATGTTTGTACAGAGGCTCAATTTTCACACTTATGGTAAAAGTAAAAAAAAAATGTCGTTTCGTTTTTTCACGCCTGGCTGCTCCAGCTGAACTGAGTCCCGTTTACGCCTTCTTTGGTCCTAATTGTACGTGTTGTGTGCACGTAGACACGCGCTTAGAATGTTGTGGCTGACGTGGTCTGTTGCTTAGACTCATTACTTGACTTACCGATAAGAAAAAAATGCATTATTTAAAAACAAAGGACAAGTATTTCGACGCTGGGAAAATTTAATATTACTTGACGTTTATCAGGTGATTCTGTTTAACAATAATAGTACGAAAGTTGAATCAGGCCATAGAGTGAATTTGAAAGTGATGAGCTGGGAATATATCTGGGTACTGTTTACGAAATGAAAAAAAAAAGAATTATGAAGAAGGCAGTCGTACCCATCATTTTTAGAACACTCGGAACGATCCCAAAGAACGAGCTTTAAGAGCTTAGAGAAAAGGCTGGGGGAGCTGATAATCCATGGAAGAAATGGGACCATCTGGGTTTCGGCATTACTGAGACCAGTAAGAATACTGTGGAGAGTGTTGTAGTATTGATGAGACTTGCTGTCACTTGATCCCAAAGGTTTGAAAACAATGATGAAAGATATGATATTAGGTTTTCCCACATGAAATGGACTTTTTTTCTTTCTATGACTGTGATTTCGATAAATTGGATCATGAAGGATGACAGTTATATATATATATATATCATTGTGGGTGTGTTTGGAACAGCCCTTAAGAAACCTTGTAAAACTGAAGATTCAAAACTATCCAAACGACAACATTACAAAAATCAAGTAAAATACTGCTAGAGAATTGAGAAGAATTGATTGTCAGTAAGAGTCACTAAATATTGCTGATGTGAAAACTCAATAATCTCTCTATATAAAAGACCATAGTCACCAAATTTGTTTGTATGTTTGTTTGCCTGCTCATGTCACGGCGAAGACATTAGTTTTACTCTCTGTCTCAAAGAGATGAAGACATGTGACTTATGTGGCCAGCAGCTACAGTGTTACTGTCTGCTGTAGCCGACACCCAGACACAATTTGCCTGGAGAGAGTGCAGGAGTACTGAGTAGACTTGCTATCACTTGATCTCCAGTGAAAGCCAACAAATATTATAGGTGCCAAAACTCGATGACCATAAAAATAAAAGCAAGTCTTTTTTGACAATAACGATTGATTTAATTCCTGGACATTGGCGATCTCTTCTTGATGGTCAATGCACTACCAATAGAATGGGTTTCGAAAATAACAAAGACTAATTTTTAGTCAAATGTTGTAAATTTCGGTTTTAATCGTCACAATGGGTAGATTTCCTGATGGGCTCTTCCCCCAGATCAGTGATAAGAAAATGCAAAACCTTGCCTATGTGTACCAGATTCATCGGAAAATACAATCGATGCTAAAATATAGGCGACCGGTTATAAAGTCACTTGCATTTTTTGTGACCGGTCATAAAGTTACAAGCCCTAAAGTCACGTGTAGTTGGCACGCTGATCCGTCAACGAAACCTTACCAGTCATAAAGTCACAACGAATAAGTCAACCATTATTTCGCTCTCCTTTTAAAGCAAAACTAAATGAAATGAATATTCGTAAATAAATCGTATTACATTCAAAATATCACTTATTTTATAAAAAAAAACAAAAACATTTTCGGTCTATGACTCGAAGTCCTGTGACTTTATGCCCGGTTACGTTTTATAGGAGACTCAGTGTGCCACCCACACTGTGACTTTTGGGCCTGTGACTTCAGGACCTGTGACCCGTACAGTAACCTGAATTTTCTTCTTTTAAGAAGCAATTGCCAACGATTATCATCGGCTATGCACCATATGTATATAAAAATGGACCCATGAATTAAAAACATTTTTTGACTGTAACCCTGAAGCTATATCTTCAAATCTAGAAGTTTGAGAGGAAAGTACTTGTTTGTTGAAGGTTGTTCTTGCACGGAAAGAGATGATTTTAATGGTACAAAGGTTTTGTTTTTCAAAGGGGGTCCGATAAAACTTGATTGATTCGAATCGTGTCCGACATTGTCTTTTTTGTGGGGCTGCAGAAAAGGGAGAATGAAGAAAAAAAAGCCAAGGTACACACGTTCGTATTTAGGGGTTGCAAATAAGTAAAAACTACAAAAGAAGGCAGAAAGTGTTTGGCAGAAATTAAACGCATTTTTGTTGAGAAAAACATTACTTGGAGCCAGAAATCTGTGGTTGTGTTGGGGTAGGGTCAAAGGTTAGTGGTAGTTGGAGAAAGGTGAAAAGTCCAAGTACTTTTTTTGGAGCTTCTCTAGGGTCCGTCAGAGGCTTCCTGTTTCAAAGTTGTTTATTGCATGTAACCTCGTCCTTGGAGATGGAAATGTTGTCAGTGTTTTATTAATGGAAGTCATGATAAGTGTTTGTTGACTTCAAGAGGTTTGACATCGTCTGCTTACATTTTTATAAACCCATTTGTAAAAGACAGTTCCTATGGCCGCTTATGAAGTACCCTTACCAAATCGAATATGTTGGGATACGGACGAAAACTCCTGTGTTAAATCCTCATCAGACAAAATCCCCACCACTACCGGACTAAAACACCTACGTAGTAAAAGATAAAATAGAATTTGTTCTAAGTTCTCAATATTTTGCTTACACATCTAAAAAATAATACTTTTAGATGAAATAAATACTATTGCCTTGCAGGTAAACGCCAGTTTCAAATAAAATAAGACAAAACGAGACCATACTTTTATATATATATATATATATATATATATATATATATATATATATATATATATATATATATATATATATATATAGTTTCCACCGTCTCCTACGAAGTACGTCTGTCTGGAATGTAACTAGCAATTTTGAATATCTTGACTACGACAACGACGACGGCAACGATGATGATAATTCCCTTACACCTTTTTTTTTTACAAATTTTAATTGGGGTAAATATGCGTATAGAGTGTAGCCCGAAGGTTTGGGGAATTTGAACAGGATACGTAGTACGGAGTTTTGCCAGGACCCCCTCCCCTTTTTTTAGCTCTACCTTTTGTGAGGTGTCCAAAGGGAGTATTTCCAACGGGACAGAGGAAACTACAGAGTAGGGCAAATAATACTTCTTTTCTATGTCAAATTCCCCGAATGCTCGGGTAGTACCTCGTAATTTTGAAAAATAAGAGCATACAAGCAAATGTTACCAATTCTGCATAAAAAAGATTTAAAAAATCTGTTGAAATAATGTCTTCGCTGAAACTAGGGCAGAACCCACTATGAAGGTGCATATTTGGAAGGGGTCGGACGTTATGGTGTGTTGAGCAGCCTACCATAATTGACATGTAAAATTTTCCGTTCGTCGTACGAATGTATGGTTTCGGAGAATTTCGGTTACTTTGCCAGTTTAGATATTTTATACTCGAATCTAGATAATCCCCAAGAGCGGAAGTCAAGTGAGATAAATAATAGAAACTATGAAGAAAGATCTCTATGATTGAGAAACAAAATCCTTAATTAGATTTCTCGAGAACCACCAATCTAAATAACTTTAAATTCAACACTGCAACGCCTTGTGTGCAGTGTATTATATTGAACGAATTGCAACTCAGTACAATGACCAGTTGTCGAGTAATCGTGTCCCTACCCTGCACGCACGAACGCACGCGCACACAAGCTCAAAGATTTCTTCAATTGTGGTTGAAATGTTGATTTGAAATCTGTTTTTAGAGCGCAAAATCTCGTCTTTTTCAAACCAAACTTTTCCTCTCCTCGCTTTCTCTGTTTATCTCCCTCGGCGGCACCTGTTAACTAAGGTGTATCACTTCGGTCATGTCAGTCTGTTTTTATTGTCTTTCTTTCTGTCGGTCCACACGATGATTCCGATAGTAGTCAATGGATTTCAATGAAATTTTGTGGAATGTTGGGCAACGGAACGAGGAAGAAATTTGGGGGCGGATCCATGCACAATTACATTCGTTCCTGCGTTATAGTTATACACCCACAGCATATAATATCACCAAACTTTGGGGCGGATCCAGGAAGTCTTTTTTGATTGAAAGAAATGTTCCGTTTCTTTCCATACATTTATTTTTACGCTCATGTCTGTCCACACGATATCTCCAAGAGTTTTCAATTAAATGAATGTCGTGGATGGGTGGACTTTGGTTACGGAAGAAGTTATTCAATTTGAGGGCGGACCCATGCTCCCCTACTTTACCGACGGTATAGTTATCTGTCCACACCACATGATATTGCCAAAAGTTTGTCTCTCTACACGATATCTCCAAAGGTTCTCGGTGAAATCTCGTAAACAAGTGGACAGAAGCTATTGAATGAGCGATTCAATTTTGAGGCGAATCCGTGCACAACTATTTACATTGACAAAAGCGTTGGCAGAGGTTTTCGCTCTCTGAGTGCTTTCTAGTTTCTTCAGAGGAAAATGTTTGTTAGTACTTGTGTCCGATTAATTGTTCTGCTTGAGTTGTTTTTGTTTAATCCCGTAGAATCCTTGTGGGGCATAGGGTCACAACCATTGTGAATCTGGAAGAATATCTATCGAGAAATCTGCCCATCAGAGACTGCAAACCTTGAATTCATCAAGGGAGGAAAAGTGCCCATCATATCATAATTTTCCGATCATATAGTCTCTTGGATAATTCTACGAGGTTTTTATTGAAAACTCTTGGTGCAACTTAGTGAAGGTGGTCCTGACTGAAATTTTGATTGTGGAACAAAAAAAAAGAAAAAGAAATAAGCAAGTCAAAGCAAATCAACAATTTATTCAAAGATAATATTCAAAGCTAAATATTATGTATCTTTTACGTCTGTTTTTCTTTCACGAATTCTCCTTTTAATATTTAATTAAAAAAAATTTTTGTATTATTATTTTTTTTTAACAAAAATTTGGCCTTTTTACTTTTCTAGTAAAAGCAAAATTTCTTCCGGGGGTCCTCACCACAGTACGACATCAAACCACGCTACACCCACAGACTATCGCTGCGAGGGTGAGATGTATGTAGCAAGAACGTTCTTATGGGTGGAGCTAAACCCATGCCCAACCTTTCTTCTTCACGTGGGATTAAGTTAGACTGCCCGGCTACTCACCCATAGATGATGGGAAAGTTTGACTCATGCCTTTCCCAAGGGCATTAGTAAGAAGTGAACGAGTAGGTAGGCTTGGCTGGTAACCGCAACACCACTCAGTGTTTTGCTTGAGTACATAATGTGGAAATGATGTAATTATTTCAAATTACAGAGATGTCAACACAGAAATATGCAACAGCCTGGCTATTATGTGGCGTATCGGATGAAAAATTTCAGTTAATCATGTGAACTTGACAGTTATATTAATTATGACTCTAGCAAAAAAACAAAAAACAAAAAAAAACAAACTCCTACCATCGGACGATTTTCAGTTATAAAACGATTATCCTTGCAAGTCAGGTACTAAGAAGACTGTTATTGAAAAAGTTATCATACCACTTACTAGCTTAAAGTTGCTGTATTAATTTTTTTTTTCATTTCATCTTCAGCTAACTTTAAGTAACTAATTCAAAAAATGTTGTGTACGCTTGAAGAATCATGCGAAGGCCTTATCAATTAATTGATATTCAATTTTTTTGTTATAGATATTCAATTTAAAGATCATAATAATTATACTTTTTATTTGTTTCTATTATTGTATTAATTTCTGCACATGATGTGCAATTACACTTTCTGGAGACTCTCTATGGATTTTCGAGCGTATTTAACATTTCAGGAGCCTTCGTATGATCTTTCAAGAGCACTATAAACAATTTTAGCTATAAGCTTAGCTGGAAATGTTTTTTTTCTAATTCTGTATCTTATTTCATCGATCTAGCCACTTCAAGCAGTTTTTAGCTGTGACAGGAGATGACTGTTTTCAGTATTTACGCAAGTCTTTTCGTGCCTGATTTGTAAGGATAATCTTTGAAGCATATAAAGTTAATAATTGTCAAACGTTCTGGGATGAAACCCCATCAGTTCATTCTAATTAGTGTCGTCATCATTATTAGTTTTTGACAAGGCTTTCATCTTATTTTTTGACTTTTTATCGCTGCTCTCACTTCGTAAGCGGTACGGATCGGAATTGAAGAATAAGGTCCCGTTGAGGTTTGAACTTGCATCCTTTATCACACTGAGACAGGCTCAAGAAATAAGAGATACTACTTGCAACCAGCTCGTACTGCAAGTGTAAACAAACAATACAGCGATGCAGTGTAGTAGAGATCGGAGAAGAGAAAAATATAGCTATATGGCTAAATTTGAATTAATCCTACTGGTTAGTTTCTGCAGCCTATTCGGTAAGGCACTGTCATGGTAAGTCAGCCCCCCCCCCCAGGATATGGGATGCAAGTTCAAATTTCTCCAGAAATTTATTCTTCATCTCCAATCCGCGCTGCTTACTTACTAATCTTCGAATGAATATAAAAATGACTCGTAATCCTGGTGCTGTAATAGAGCCCTGTTGGAATTTTTGAGTTGACCAATGAAACCAATTGGAAGGACCTTCGGTTAGAGAGAATATTTGGGATGGACGTTCCAGATCAGTTGCAGAATTTTTTTAGCTCCATGTTTCATAACATATCAAAAATTTTCGTTGCAGTACTCTGTTTAAAACATTTTATCAAATATGTGTTTAATGTATATCGGTGGAAAGGATATTTCATGCGAAGTAAAGTTTACAAAAGAAGCGTATACCTCAGAGCAAGTCATTTCGAACTATTCACTATCAAAAGTCATTGACTTTTGTTTTAAAATTAAACACCTGTGTCCACTGATGGCTATGATAAGGGAGAGGTAATTGTGGATGGATCCGCGCCGAAATCTAATCACTTCCTCCATAGCCTATTCTACATCCTCCTACAAAATTTAATTGAAACAAATTCAGATTTTTTTCTTAGATATCGTGTGAACTGACAGAGAACCTCTGGATTTATTGCATGGTGCAGACAGTTAGCAGAGCCGCATGGTGGTAAATTTGCATGGATCCTCTCAAAGATTTTCCGAATTTTATAGTAGCCGATTACCCACGCTTAGACGAAATTTCATTGAAATTTATCAAGAACTTCTAGGGATACGGTGAGCGTGGACAGAAATTTTGAAGATATTATATTGGGTTGACAGATAGCTACAATGTAGGGGAGATAACTGTGCATGGATCGGCTCCAAAATCTAAACACTTCTTTCGTAATCTATGACCCATTGATCAAAATTCATTGAGAACTTTTGGAGACATCCTGTGGACAGACAGAGAACTTTGGAGATATTTTGTGGTTGCTGACACTTATCTATGATGTAGGGGAGATAATCGTACATTGATCCACTCCAAAACTTCCTGACTTCTTTTGTCGCTTATTTCTCACTTTTCCGCATTCTGAAAAAAATTAATTGAAAACTTTTGGAGATTTATTCAGACTACTGTATCACTGCAAAAATCCGCCGTTATGAAAAATGGCGCTAAATCTTTTTCGCAACTTATCTGCAAAGTCTGCCCAAGATATTCTCACTCGCTGAACTTCCCTCTAGCAAATCGAATTTGTTTCAATAGTCACCTCAAAAATTCATACGGGGCTCTATTACAGCGCCAAGTCTGTTGAGAGTTGCGATAAAAGAAATAGAAATGAGAATAAGATATACGATCCAAAAATAATGGCAATGTCTCATCTTAGAAATTTGGATAACTTAAGACCATTTCATTTACTGTTACTGCTAGGCGTAAACAAGCAACAAAAATAAGATGAACAAGACCGGCTGCTTCAGGGTAAAACTCCACTCTGAACGCATCTAATTCAGCCCCTTGGTCGAATTGTTAAAAAATGAAAAGAAAAACAAAAATGATTTTCCCTACTCGTTGAGGGGAATGTGGGTGCAAAATTTCAAGTTTCTACAATGGACGGTTAGAATTGGGGAGGAAAAAAGAAAAGAAGAGGAATTAAAGTGAAGATATAAAAAATTAAGAATTAATAAATTCTAATTAAAAAAATCTGGTTTGCAAGACCAGATAAATCAATCCAAAGTCAATATCTTTCCATTTTCTCTTTCTCCCTTCATTACTCTCTTTTTATCTTTCTTTTTCTTTTCTCTTTCTCTGTCTGTCTGTCTATCTGTCTGTATGTCTTTTCCCCTTTCTTTGTTTCTCTACATCTCTCTCTGTTTCTTTTGTCGGTTCAGGGCGGGGCAATAGAATATGTCTCTCTCTCTCATCCTATCTCTCTATCCATCATTCAAATTGTATAACCTGCCCACTTTTTAGTCGTAAATCGAAGTCTGAACATGATGTCTTTGTCGTTAGGTTAGGAAAATATAGTCAACGCTAAAAATAATAGGAATTTGACAAAAGATATACGAAAAAAATAATGATAATATCAATGTTTCATCGGAGAAATCGTCATAGCATTTACTTGAACGTTTTGACAGCTTTCTTTGGCATTATAAAGTTATGTGGTTAAAAAATCCTGAATAATAATTGGCCAACCAACCAAAATGTTGACTTCAAAGTAGGATAGATGAAAATACAAGTCTGAATGATGAGGAAAGTATAAAAAAACATCATGAAAAATATAAGAACTCGCCATCCATCACAGTCAATAATTGAACAAGCATGGCGTCAAAATTTGAAGTCAAATAAAAAAAAATCCATTGAAGAATAAATATGGTCCGAATTAATTTTATTCCACTGGAAAACATCTAAAATATAGTAAAAAGAACATCTAGAAACATTCAGATTCTCCAGAATCTAGATTTTATCAATAAACTCGTCAAAAATAAGGCCCCAAGAGATCGAAAAAGTTTTTTTTTTCAAAATTCAATAAAGCATTTTTAGAAGTAGTGGAGTATCGATGCCATTTTCAAGTCTGTAGACAAAGCGGTATGACCAGGAGCGCTGGAACACTCAAACATTCAAACAAAAATTGATGACTACGGTTGTTCGACAGGTCTGGTTACTCACTCAATAGAAACAGCCATACAACCAATTTTTGATAGAATGGGGTAATCAATTAAAATAACTGGAAGAAGGAGTATTACTTCTCACGCATTTTGCTGCGTTAATACTACTGGATAGAAACTAAGGGATCTGTATAGCATAAACTTACCTAGTAATTACCTTCCGCCATCGAAAATCAATTCAGGAGGTACTTTAAAAAAATTAAAAATAAACGTTTTTTCTTGATAATAAGGAGTAAGTGTTGAAATTTTCAGCCCTCTAGTTCCATTGATGATTCGTAACCAGCCCGCCAGCCAGTCAGCCAGACCAAATAAAAACTGAAGAAATCTATGCTGACAGTTTTGGTTGACGGTTTCTGATCAGATAATAAAGATGATTGTTTTATTTAGTTTCACGTGTTCAGGAAGAAATCGTACGTTATTAATTTTGACAAGATTTTACCTTTGAGTTGCTTTTTATCACAACTTTGATTTTGATGAAGGTTAAAACTAGTGAAAATTAATAATAATGTTACAATACTTCTTCATCCGATAATTTGAAAAAATTAGGAACCTTACAGTTTTTATATGAGTAATCGATATTTATAGAACTTGACCAACTTCAGCTGATCACCACGTCAAGATTGAACTCACTAACAATAACTAATGAGGACAACTCTCTAATCACTGCATTTCGATAATCACTCTAAGTTGATATATCATATTTTGTGCTTCAACAGTTTTCCTCCACTATCCAAAAGTAGAGTGTTCCTATGAAAATCTTTTGTCAGTCAAAATGGCATAAAACGAAGAAGCAATTACCGTTAATTTATATGGGACATTTTGAGTGGTTACAGACCGAGATATGATGATGGTATGTTAGTTTGAGTTGTCGGAGATTGCACTGGTGGGGGGCACAGGAGACTAGGATGTAGATGAGAGAGGAAGAGGATGCACGCTTCCTCTATGAAGGTTTGGTGCAAAACAAACACTGAACTCTTTTTTTTTTTGTTTACCTTTCAGCCTTTTTTCGTAGAAGCGAAAGTGGCGTAAAGTGAACATTCAATGAGCGAGCAATGGTTCTATTAGTCGTTGTTCTTTTTTTATTATTTAATGCTCATTTTACTGGTCTAATTATCCACTCACATAGTAATTAGTAATGTACAGATATCTTCTGTCACGCTAAGGGACGCAATTGACGCAGAAAAATAAAATTTCATACATGCAACTGACGTTGTAATATAGAATTTCATCCTTGTTGTAAGCCTGTAGTAAAATGCTGAATTTAAAGAACTAGATTAAATACCTCCCCAGACGGACGGTGTTAATCGCTTTTAAAAAAAGAAATAGAAAAATAGATAAATGGATATCAGAGAGCGTTTGATTTAATTTGTTTTGAAAATTAATTTATTACCATCTTTTACACCGTTAGGAAAAAGAGGGCTAATGTTGAAGAAGTGGAGTGCTAATGTAATGTGTTCGGTTAATGTGAAAAAAAGGTTGGGGTAATGTAAAAGGGGGTGCTATTGTAAAAAAAAAGTGGTTAATTTTAAAACAGGGGCCATGGGGAGAAGTAAAAAAATGGGTGTTAATACTAGAAAAAAAGTGGGGCTAGTCGTTGAAAAGAGCAGGAGTATGAAGTAAAGAAATAGGGGTCTGATGCTGAAAAATAGTAAAAAGTTAAAAATGAGGGTGTAATGTTCAGAAAAAGGGTACTTGTTTAAAAGGGGGCTAATGTTAAAAATTGGGAAAGTGATAAAAAAAGCACTGGGAACTGATATTGAAGAGGAGGATTTAATGTTAAAAAGGGGGATAATTCCTCATCAATATTTTGCCACAAAATAGAAACTTCCCTTCGATTTTGGGCCCTAGAAATAAAAAAAAAATCTTTTTGATTTTGACTCCTAGAAGTGAGAAGGAAAATCTCCCCGTCGATTTTGCTCCCTAAAAGTGACCCCTTCAATTTTGTTGCAAAAAGTGAAAAATGAATCTACGCCCCATTTCGACCCCAGAATAGAAACATCTTTCCCCCTCGATTTCGACCTTTAAAAGTATAAAAAAAATCCCTGAAATGTGTGTAAAAAAACTCTTCCCTCCGAATTTGATCATCAACAGTGAGAAAACAATTCCCCTTCCCCATTTTGACCGCAATCAACCCCTAAAAGAGGAAAATAAGATATTCTCCTCAATTTTTACCCTTAATACTGAAGAAAAAATCTTACCTCGATTTGAATCCCTGAAAATGGGGAAAACAATCTGCCCCTAAATTTTAACCCCAATAAGTGGAGAGAAAATTTTCAACTCGGTTTTGACCCAACAAAAGTGAAGAAAAACCCCCTTCCTTCAACTTTAACCTAAAAAAGTAAAAATATTTTCCCCTCGACTTTGACCTCTGTAAGTGGAAAAAAAAAATCTCCCCTTGATTTGTATCCCTAAGAGTAAAAATGATTTCCCTTCGATGTTGAATGACCCTTAAATGTTGAGAAGAAAAACTGGGATTTCCACTCTTAAAATGGGGAAAAAAATCTTCTCCTATATTTTGACCCCAACAAGTGAAGAAAAAACTTTCCCTTCGATTTTGACTCCTAGGAGTGAAAGGAAATCCCTTTGATGAAAGCGTAAAAAAAAAATCTTCCCCTCGATTTTTATCACTAAAGACTAGAAAAGATTTTGACTCCTAAAAGTGAGAATGAAATTCTCCTGGATTTCGACCCTTAAAAATGGAAAGAAAATATTCTCATCAATTTTTGATCTCTAAAAGTGGAAAAAAAAATCTTTCCTCCATTTTGACTCCTAAAAGTAAAAGAGAAATGCCTTCAATTGTGACCTCGTAAATTGGAAGAAAATTAACTCTCAATTTGTACCCTCAAAGTGAGAAAAGATCCTCTTGATATTGGTCCGTAAAAGTAGAAAAAAATCCCTTGGATTTCAATCCCTAGGACCGAAAAAAAATCTTCACCCCCCAATTTTGAACCTTTACTATCCACGTATATAAAATGCAGTGTGTATCCTTGGTAATTCGTATATGCCGTCATTTTTGACGGCTCGGGGAAACTAGTAACATAATAAATTATATGAATTACAGTATACGAGGTGCAATCTACAAGTTCGGGAATTTAAAGCACGAAATTGCTTAGTTCGAGGTAGATAAAATTCATAGAAGCCTAGTTTGATTTTATTTTTCAGACGTATTTGAATCAAATTGTACTGTTAGACCCCATTAGATAGACCCACCGAACTTTTTAAATCTCTGATGTCCTCAAGTTAATACTTGATTTCCAGTTAATCTCTATTTATTAAAAAACTTTAAATTACATTTTGAAATAGGTCCGTAGGTCATCATAAAGTATGGATCTGATTCAAGTACCTCTAACAAAATTTCAATGCTTGATTTTTAGTTGATGTGTATTTTTGATGAAGTATTTTTTAAAGACAAATTGGGATGTCGAAGATTTAAAAATGTTCCGTGATCTATCTAATCCAAGAGCATAAATTTGATTCGATTACGTCTGAACAATGTTAATACAGGATTTTCTATTAATATCTAGTTTTAGTAAAATATCATTTTTAGTTTTGCCATTTTTTCTCATTTTTCCGCTTGAGCCCTTCTTACCTGGACCAATATCATGGGGGTCATTTTCATCGGGTCATCATTACTTGGGTCATTTGTACCTAAATCCAGCCTGTTTAATTTTGAAAATTCCTTGCTTTTTTCGAGATTCAAACACCAATCTCTCACACCCAATTCTATTATTTAATTTATGGCATGTTGTATAATGTTAAAAAAAAATGATATTTCTTTTACTTGCATTTTTAAAACAGAGGATCAAAAACAATTAAAGGAAAAAAAAAACGAATACGCGTAAATGAAAAGTTTGAGATAATTTCAATACATTGACTCAGATGATCCCGTGGCCGAATGGTTAAACGCAACCAGGCTAATTCTGATATTCCCTCTGGCTAGAGGGTGTTTGATCGATTCTCACCGTGGGTTTACTTGATTTTTCCTAACTTCCGATTACGCTCATAATCGTTGCTGTAGCACTACAGCCCGAGTCAAAGTTGTGATAAAAAAAAAGCAACTGAGAGTTAAAATGAAGGTAAGAGCTTGTCAAAATGAACAATACTTGAAAAGATGTTTTCCGGATAGGATCCTCCACCAGAATACAATAATGGAATGCAGTTGGGGGGATAGAAAAAATATCAATTATGAAAAGAATGAATACAAGTATCTTCCGCTTTTCATAAGTTCGCTTTACGACACTTTTTCGCGTTTACGGTAAAAGGCGAATAGCATTTCGCAGAGGCAGCATGCACAAGTAACGCGCAACCCCACCTCTCTCTCTAACACCCCGATCTCATTCACCTCCCACCACCCGAACCTACTCAGCTTAACACATCCCCATTTTTGGTTGGGGAATGCTCGAAAACTTTTCGCATATAAATTAATGGTAATTGCTTCTTCGCTTTATGTCATTTCGGCTTATGAAAGGTTTTAAGGGGAAGGCTCTACTTTCGGATACTGGGGGAACTTGAACTATGAAAGCTATAGTTCGTCACTCAAAATGTTTATCGCAAATTTCTGCGGGTCAAGTGGGATCTTTCTATTTTAATTTCCTGAAGGTCCTTTTGAACAATCGGGTCTATTATACAACACTTAGTCGATGAAGTCTAGTATTTGAAACCATCAACCAAAACTGTCACCAATATTGTCAATGTAGTTTTTTTTTCAGTTTCCAGATGGGTTTAGCTGGCTAGCAGGCTGGCTGGCTATGTATGTAATCATCCTGCATGCAGACTGGATCAATGGAGTTATAGGGCTGAAAATTGGAAAACTCACTCTTTTGTTAGGTCTAGAAATTTTTAAAAAAAAATTCACCAATAAAAATAGCTATTAGTAGGGGGCGTCCATTTGTAATTTGAGTTTATGCTAAATTGGTCCTTATTCTGTGCCCGCTTGCCCAACAAAAGGAGAGGGAAACAATTTATTCATTGAGTACCCCTTCTTCCGATTTTTTTTATTGATCACCCCTAACACAGCGCACTGCCAAAAGATGTGGGTCACATGACGGTTTCTATCGAGTTACCAACCAGATCTGCCTTTTATTGTGTGTTTATCTTGCAAGCTATTGTTTGTGACCTCGATTTTCATTGTGTTTCACAAATGCAATCCTATATATATATCTTTGTAAATCGAAACAATCTTTGATAATATCTGTTCGAAAAGAAAAAAAAATCTTCCACTTATTCTTGAAGAGTAGTCAGGAAGTGGAAACGGCGGTTGTGTCATCCCGTTCGTCCATTTTTTTCCTATTCTCCTTATATTTTACTTGGGCAATTCAACCCACTTCCGGCTTCTAGGCCCGTCGAAAATTCACCAGAGCCGAGTTTAATGTACGTTTCGGAACCCATCTGTCCGTTGCCCCAATCTCACGACGCTGGATGAGGGAGTTAGACTTTCCAGATTTGGAATCGGAATTATCCGTTTCATAGACTGGTTGCCAGCGTTTCAGCCGATCCAGTCAAAAAGAATTGAAATCAGTAACCAGAACAACCTTTGGAATTACAATAATTGATCTCAAAGTTGAAGAATCTTAGCACGGCTAAGGAGATGCTGTTTTGGCCTAACGGTTAACAGCAAAGAAAATAGAATCAGCGAACTGAGTTCAAATTCTTGTATTCCATTTAGGAAAGACATGAATCTGCCTCTCCTAAATGGTCCGGTCAGAAATTACTCCCTGTTGATGGCACCATGTAACCCAGCACAACTGTACGTTTCGAAACTACCTGTAGAATTTATGTATTTACTCTTATTTTTCTTTGATGAATCGTCTTTTTTCATTTTTTTCATTCATCCACTCTTCTAACATCTGATGTACACGGATGTGGAATCTTCACTCACATTAGTCAAGAAGAATCTTTTTTCTATTTTTTTTCGCTATTTGGTAAAAAAAAACCCCGAAATTAACTAATTTTATGTACTCTTTGTTAAAAAATGAAAATAAATTAAGAATAAAACACCAAACAATAAAATTAAATAATTGCATTATATATATATATATATATATATATATATATATATATATATATATATATATATATATATATATATATATATATATACATATATATAAATATATATATATATATATATATATATATGTATACATATATATATATATATATATATATATATATATATATATATACATATATATAAATATATATATATATATATATATATATATATATATATATATATATATATAAAACAATTTCAAAAACAACATGACAGAGAAAATTTTGCGATAGCTAAAATTCAAAAAAATTAATTGAAAAAAAAATCGAACGAAATTAAGAAAATTAAGAACTTGAAATACAACGATTGGTAGAATCTTAAAAAAAAAAAAAACAGAAAAAAATATCAATTTATAGGGTGCTGCTTTCCATTCAAGAAAACCGACGGTAAAATACGCCCCCCCAATAACGGTTTTAAACTATAATTCAGTTTCGTTACAAATTACATTTAGTTAGTTATTTTCACCACTAAACATAAAACGAGACCGAAACGTCCGCAGTAAAAATATCTTCGACCGAAATGTTCAGGCCAAAACATCCTTTTACCAAATTGGTCAGGTCAGAAATGACTCCCTCTTGCTGGTACCATGTAACCCAACACAAGTAATCGCAGATTACTTGGAGAGGGGATAGGGACCACCAAGTACCCCACCCCCAAGAAATACCATGAAGGAGACAGCAGGATAGATACTCCAAGAATCTAGTAAGTCAGGGGATAATTTGATTTGGTTTAAACGTTGAATGATTGTCTCATGTTTGAATAAATTTTTTTTAGACCGCTCAAAATTTTCGGAACTTTTCTTGCCTACCCAACAGATAACCTCTCAAGCTCATTCAAACGCAACAATCATGGCTTTTTCTTGGGTTCGAACGCCGATCATTT